>JABSTQ010003147.1:0-97101 GCA_013358835.2 Ixodes persulcatus
TAAGTTTCACCTGAAACCATTGCCGGTGGCAATTCTAGAGAATCCACTCCCTGCGCATTGTTTTTTCACCAAAGTGGATTTAGCCGAGGCTTATTATCATTTCTCCCTGGCGCCCCAGACGCAAAAGTTGACGACGTTTCGTCTTGACGGTGACTATTTTTGTTTCACCCGACTGCCTTTCGGGCTAAGACCCGGACCATTCATTATGCAGCAGCTCGCCACCGCGGTTGCCCGGCACCTTCGCGCGGTCGGGGTTTGGGCGTGGAGCCACCTTGACAACTTCCTTCTCGCCCACCCCGACCCCGCCTTTCTCAGTAAAGTGACAAAGAACTTTGTGGCCGACTTAAAGCAGTGCGGACTCCTCGTGAACCCAAGGGACACCATTATCGAGCCGGTCCCAACAATCAAGTTCCTGGGTTTTTTGCTGGAGGGACAAGACACGATGATTGGACACACAGGGCCACGTAAAGCCGACCTCACCCACATGCTCCAGCAGCTCGAGACACCGTTACCACTAAAGACAGTGGAACGATGCGTGGGCCACCTCGTTTTTTATTTTAGCCTCTACAGGGCCCATTACCATGTGTTGGGCCCCCTCTTTCAACTTCTTCACAAACCCAAGCCGCTGCCTCCTCAGTACGTGCACAGCCTACAGAGACTTTGGCTGGCGCTGCCCCATCGAGTGCCATGGAAAATACCTGCACCAACAGAGACTGTGGCAGCGGACGCCAGCACCATCGGGTTGGGAGTGGCGACACGACATGGTAACGTGGCCATTGTGACAGAGCCTGCACCAGACATCTACCTAAGGGAGACCACGGCCCTGGCCGTAGCAGCGTTCCTGGCCCCCCCTGGAGCCATCATCCTCTGTGACAACCAAGCTGTGGTAGCGGCAGTGACACGTGGCCATGGTAGAGCCTTGCCATGGCAAACAGCCATGGCCATTTCGCTTGTTTTCGTAATAAAAAGCCTTTGGGCTCGATGGATTCCGACAGCTGCGAACCCTGCCGACGGCCCCTCACGCCTCACACGCACTCAGGTCTCCTTCTGACCAATGAGAGGCCGCCGGCAGGGGGAGCTCCGTTCGCCTCTATATATTAGGGGCGCGCAGACGAGAGGAGTCCATTGAGATCCAGACTGGCTAAGGGTTCTCGTCAGGCTGTCCGATAGACCCAAAAACCACGTGCGGAAGACCCGTCGGACTTATGCCACCCAAGAACCCGCCAAACCCTCGACTGTCCGACAACGAGGATGACGATCTCACGACTACGATTGGCGACGCCATTGCAACGCACAGTCGACAACTTAGAACATCTTTACTGGAAGATCGTGCAGTTATGCTGCAAGCACTACGAGAGGAAAGGGCAGCGATGCAGGACAACCTGGTTACCGCCCTACAGCAGCTGTTCCCCCGAGGGGGCTCGAGCCAAGTCGCCGCCGACACCACCCAGGCCACAATTCCAGCTTCCACCAGTGCAGCCGGATCCTACCAGCCCGGGACCCAGCCCACCTTCACCCAGGCGACCCTCCCAGCAAGTGGTTACAGTCTCCACTCCGCTCTTGGTGGATATAATGCTGCACCAGCGGCACAGGCGGCCGCGTTCGGCCAGCCCCCTGCCCCACCACCGCCCCAGACCACCTATGGGGCCTCGCATGCCTTTCCTCCCCCGCCCGTGGACATCGGAACCTACGGCTACCCGCAACAACCCAAGCAACGAACTTTCACAGTTCACGATCTCCCAACCAGGAGAGACCTGGGAGAGGCGTTCATCCATGTTCAGAACGCAAACCGCAGCTCACAGCTGCTGTCCCGAAGAGACATCATCGAACTCCAGATCCTTGAGGCGTTCCTCGACACCTGGGACAGCTTTCCGCCCATGCAGCCCCACAACAAGCTCCGGGTATTTGACCGCGTCCGGTTATTATACCACGTGGCAACTTCAGGCTGGAGTGCAGCCCTCGACGGCTACGCGGACCCGTCCGCCACCTACCTTCTCGGAGCCCCCGTGCGACGACCCGACCCCCCTAGAGCGGTCAGCCCCAAGACAAGGAAGAACCCCCCCCCCGCCAGAGTCGCAGAGACAACCCTAAAAAGAACCCGGCAAAAGACGACAAGTGAGTTGCCGGTTCTCTTCCCTCCTCTGCGACGTGTCCAGGGGCCCGTGCTCATCCCGGAGTTGCAGCATAGGTTGCCTTTGGACTTTCGAGGCCAATTCCGGGCACTTCAGAATGTACCCCGTCTTGAGGAAGAACTAGGCGTCTCGGTGACGCAGAGGGAAATCACCGAGTCACCAGTGCCCCCAGTGGCAAACATGGAACTCTGTGTTCCTGAGGCACCACCTGTGCCCCCCCGACCCCTATCCCCAGTGATAGAGCAGCTGGCCTCCTCCAGCGACCGGTCGGTACCACCCGCGTGTTTGAACCTAGCGCGTTCTCTCGAATGTCGCAATGACGTACCAAAGAACTTAACTCTGATGCTCACCAACCCCCAGCCCCAGTGGTGTCTTGTGGATGGACACCCTACTTTGGCATTGATGCAAGACGTGGTTCGGCCCCCCGACCTTTTAGCTCAGGCTATGGGCCTCGCGGGTGTCCCTATGCAGCCTCACCAGGAGCCGGACCTTCAGCCCTCCCCTGAGCCTGACGAGACCGACACCCACCAGGTGGGGGCGGAGCGCATCCTTCGGTACCTCCAGGACCATCAGCCCCCCGTCCCCCAACAAGCGGAGGAGCAAAGAAACGACGACAACCAATCCGAAGAAAACGAGGACGTCACCGAGGAAGAAAGTGACACCAGGAGACAAGCCGCCAGATCCTCCGGACCACCACACCCTCCCGTCCGGGCATCCACCAAACCCCCGGAAGTCAACTGGCCTATGGTGAGCCGAACTTTTGGGTACTTTCCCCCTTGTGATCCGGCGGCCTTACAACTGAAACGCCACCCAGCGACAGTTGTGAATAACAAGTCTCCCCCCGCCAGTCAGATACCAGTCCTTCGACAAGCGGTTCAGTCGATGCTTCAGTCCGGAGTAATCCGGAAGACAAAGCGCGGGCCATACCTAAATCCTGCGCAACTCGGATTCGAGTTCCGAGCTAACTTTTTTTCCGTCTAACTCGACAATTTTCTTTAAACCGACGCTAGCGAAATTCCGCTCTTCCGCCTCGCAAAGCGCACACCTTGCAACCTTTTCTCTTTGCTCTTAAATTCGTCGCGCCCTTGTCGACATTAAGGTTTCACGGGGAGCCTTTACAACTGCATGTAAGTTTATGTTTTTAACTTAACACAAACCCTGACAAATGTGCGAAGATTGAGTCAGTTAAAACAGACATCCCCGTGCTCTGGGTTGCCAACGTAGAATTAGTAGTCGGATCTTCTCATTATCTCGGCGCGCACATTCCGGCTGGGAAAGCGGGCCGGTGCAGTTGCAACAACGAATCTGGGCGCTTCTTTATTTTTTTTTTATTCTTAAAGTACTGTCGCTTCACCTTGGTGTTTTGTTGCTGTTTCAGTCGTTGTTTTCAAGTTTTTTTTAGGGGGTGCTGTTTTTATTATGCGTTGTTCTCTTTGTTCGGTATACGACTGGTTTGTGTGTGCCGAAAAAGAACTTCCGAAGAACACTCGGGGAAAGACAGACGACGCCTAGGCTATAATTAGGATGCTCAGCACGTTCGTTTCCTAGGCACCTAGCAGCTCACCGCGTCGCCGGATATTTATTATTTCTGTGTTTTTGTTGTTTTTGCTTCTTACTTTTTTTTTGTCAGGTGACATACTAGAAACTGCACTTGTAGAAGTAAACAAACAAATGAACTATAAACTACAATGGGAACGATATGAAGCTTGGAACGTGAAGTCGTCCAAGTTTCAAATTTGATTAAATAAAAATATCAATCGTAATAGTTATATTTTTCAAATACATTCAGCTTCGTATGCGGATAATGTTTGGAACACTCTTAAAAGTCTTACGTCGCGGGCAATTTGCAAATAAGAAGCTATATGCTACTTTCGGCCTCAAATGATAGCGACCTATAGGCAGTTTGGTAACCTCACACTATTTTACTTTTATTTTTTACCCAATAATTAAAACAGCGCAAAGGACGAGGGACCAGATGGAGAAAGACACAGAAAGCGCGAAGCGATGTCTCTATCTTTTCTTATCTGGTTGCTCGTCCTTTACGCTGTTTTAATTATCAAGCCTCTCGTACCAACTATCCCAAGGTTCAACTTTCGCGACGTTTATTTTTTATTAGTATTCAAGAGACCCGCCCGCTATCTTTCGGCATTTTCGGGCTTATTTCCGATATGCATTGTTTTTCTAACCATCCTTTTACACCTCATGTGCTCGCGGCACTGCGCGGGTTGCGAATGGGCGGCGCTCGTTTCAACGGTAACGAGCGGAAAGCATGGACAACGTAACACACAAGAACGGAGCATGTTAGGGGGTGCTACCAATAGAAGGCGTGCGCCCTAAGCACGACCACCAAAGTCACTCCAAAAACACCAAGGCGGCACGACGGCTTGCCCATGTAGTATGTGGAAATGACAAAAAAAAAAAAAAGGCACGAGATTCTGGTACGCGCTAAATAGTCAACACTGGAAGAAATTTTTATTTTTGTAGTATCGTATCGGCTAAAGTTACTGAGAACCTAAACAAAACGCTGGGTGAGTCCTATTATTATCACGCTCCTCGCATTCTAAGTGCTTCTTCGGCCTTCTCATCGGCTCATGGCTCGACCTTATTGGAGCGACAAAAGCCGCTAGGGACTCGCCAAGCGTTTTTAAAGCCACACTGATAGGAAAAACAAATATATTTTCCATATAGTTCATAAATAGGGTGCATGTTTTATTAAAAAAAAAACCTTTTCGTGAAAAAAAAGTCCCTTAATTTTTACGTCACGATACTTAATTTAGATAGGGCTCGCGACCCGTTCTAAGCCCCATTCCCAAAACGGTGGCCCCACCCGTTACTACCAGATTGTCTTGTCTGCTCGGCCGAACGAGTTCGCAAGTTGTATGTCTGTCTCCCTATCCTGAGGTCCGGTGCGTCTAGACTGCCGTCTGACATCGCCTGCTCGTCGCGTTAGCAAGCGCGTGGCAGCGTACGGCACCGGCTGCCATGCCAACACCCGCTATACGCCAAGAAACAGAGGGAGAAGTCGCTGAGCTCTTATTGGAATGATTAGTTGGTAAACCCAAAGCTAGCTGTCTTTGCCTTCACCGCACTTGTCAGACGCCTTAGTATGCGGGACACGGACGTCCTGCTTTTGGCTTTTGCATTCGAACGCTTCTGCGAGTGCGGTGAAGAGAAAGGCAGCCTTACTCCTCAGATGTGTAAGAACGCGGAACGGCGGCGACCAACATTTGGCTCTCGCATTCGAACGCGTTTGAGCAGTGCAGTGGATACAAAGGCGGCAAGCTGTCTATAGGTTTACCCACCGTTCCTTTTATAGAGGTAGGAATAGTTTCTTGAGCCGACACGACGCAACCAAGGGTGAAACCTGGAGAGGCTTCCGGTTTGGAGGAACACGGCCCCAGCGATGACCAAAAAAAAAAAAAAAAGATATTGGGAGACATTCCGCTTTGTGAGGGTGGATGACCTTGCAAAGCTGTTTAGCACACAACACAGACGTGACAGAGAATATTGAAGAAAGGTACGACCACCTTTATTGTCTTGATCTCTGGTCATCGTGACGAGCGGTACGCACACACGTGTCGAGGACTATCGCCGCGGCTGACATTCTTGTTGCCGTTCCCATCGTTGCTCTTCGTGGGCACGCTGCTTTTCGGGAGCCCGGACTATACGCGGCCTACCCATTACAGAGAAAAGAAGCGAAATTAAAAATGGAGAACGGCAACTTTTCTTTCTGTTCTTTTTTTTATATATACATTCGCGGGGATGACTATCACCGCACCAAGGAGCCGGAGGAAACTAGACACGCGCGACAGGACCGGCACCGGGCGGAAAGTAAACACGCGCGACGGAAACGCCACCCCGGCAGAGCGGAAGGAAAAAAAAAGTAGGCACGCAAGCGCTTGGAACGACAACAAAAAGAGGGCGGTGCGAGCGTAGAGTTTTTGGTCACGTACACGAGAATTGCTAAGTTGCCCAAGCTACAAGCAGAATGCAGAGAATGGTGTTCCACGCGCCGCACGCGCACGCCTTTTCCGTACAATAGATTCGAAGTAAATAACCAAAATAAAACGTTTACGAACGCGCGTGCAAGATGCCATTTGTTTTAAGGGTTTTGCTTTAGAACAGTTACTGCTGCAGACGCCGGCACGTGCGGCGCGTGAGTGCGGTGCAGGGCGTGTGTGCGGTGCGAGCGTAGAGTTTTTGGTCACGCACACGAAACATTTACGGAAGCCTAGCCATAAAAAAACTTTACTGTAAAAAAAAAAAAAACGCTATTGGAAAGAAAGGAGAACTTATTTCGCGCCAACCGCTGTTTTGGTCATCCTTGGTGGCGTTCCCACCATAGAGTTATTATAATGTACGCTAGAGGTTCAAGTGGCGCTAGTGTGTTGACGCAAATTGAAGCAGACAGCAACCAGTCGAAAATTGACTTCCGGTAATGCATTTCTATGGCAAAAAGTGAGTCCATTTTCTCCCTGCGCTCAATCATTAGAGCAAATATCCCGAATAATTCGTACGTACAAGGTAGCTTGGAACATTTCTCAGCCAGGCCTATTAAATAATTGGTCAGATACGGCGTTTTTCCTTCAAATTCATCGCATTAAAAACGGTGCAAAAACGGCTTCGTACGTGTATTTATGTGCACTGTCGGAGCCCACGAAGAACATCTGGAAATTAAGGGAGGGGGCAAGAACAACGCAGTAACACTGAATCACTAACTGCCTGTGCATGTACGCTCAAAATAAATTGAAGGCCACGTTATATATTACGATTTTAAACAGCTTTACTCTTTCTGCTCTGTGCGAGGATGCTTGTTCGGCAGATTGATACTTTAGACCCATGTTGCGGATAAAAAAAACAGGACGCGGGATGGCCAAAAAAACATGCTTTTCGTGTAAGGCTCGTCAAATTATGAGGCGCTGGAGAAATTCAGCCTTCTGCGTTAAGTCCTTATTTTGAACTCTTTTTGTTCGCCTTCCGCCCATTGAAAAGCATGCGGGAAGGGCCTTTGAACGCACCAGGTATCGCTGCGCCGCAGCGTTCTTCCGCACGTCTGCTTTCCTCGCCGTCACCATGGCAACGAACGCCGAATGAATGGAAGCACGCACGGTACCGCCGCGTGAGGCCAGCAACAGCTGACGCCATTTTACGAACGCCGTCTGCTAGCCAAAGCCGAACGCGGTATGTCAGATCAACCGCCTCCGCCGGTTCTCGATCGCCGACGGCGTCCACCTGCTATTCCGCCACCGTCCACCGCCGTCTGGAACGACAGCAAGACGCCACTATAACAGCGGCATTCTATTGTTTCATTATGCACGAGTTACCGTGCAATAAAAGCTACTCTCCATTTACGCTGACAGGTGACCTAAAAGACTAAAACCAATTGAGCAGTCCCGTGTTAATCCAGAGTGCCGTCACAGCGAAAGATCGACAAATCAAAGCGAAGTCGTTAGGCATCGGCGTCGCGTTCACGCACTCCTGGGGTGCGTGAACAGATACGTTCAGAACAAATTAGATATCTGACCATTTTGTTCCGTACGCTTTTGTCTCTTTTTGGTTCCAGCCCGTGAAAGCGCGGCTCCCGGTACGAGTTCTTGACATGAACTGTGCTACTACGGCATTCTGTTATCGGCATAATTTTTTTAAAGCGTGCAGTGTGCATCGGATACTACAAAACCCTTACGTTCAAAACAGGTTGTTAACGCACGCTTTTTATTAGAGTATTTGTTTAGTGTCTCGCAGAGACCATTGTAACTAACCTCTACGGAGAATCTTTTTGCGACACCGATTTATCCATTCACTTTAGCCTTGACCCTAGCAGTGACGTGTTTCAGTGAGTAAAAGGAACGTGGGTGCCTCCGTCAACGAACTCATTTTTATTTAATTTACACACGTCCACGTTACCTGTTAAGAGTTACCTGCGAGAAAAAAATTACGCGACCATCACACGATTTGATGCGTTTAGACGGCGGCAGCTGTCATGCCCACTCGTCGGAGCAGACGACAAGAGAGGTGAGAGGGGAGAGGACATTTTTTCTCTTTCCGCTCTTCCTACTGGAATGGTTTATAGATCACAGGACGTCAGATCAAGTGACATAAATCTTTCCGCCAAATGTAGCTGGGAAACTGTATTGGTGCATATGTCACGCGACGTATATTTTCCCGCTAAGTATAGCGGGGAACCTGAATTTGTCTGCATGTCCAGTGACGTCAGGAGACGTGAGATAAATTTTCCCGCCAAATTTAACGGGAAACTGACTTCGTCTATAGGTCACGTGACGTAAATGTTTCCGCTAACTTTAGCAGGGGCTCCGCGTGGCGAGCCTGAGTCAGTCTAGCCCCAGCGCTCGATCCTGCTGTTTCGCCGACATCGACACCTGCGACGCTAACCATCTTCTATTTTGTTTTGGGTACAAGTTCGCCCTGTATACTTCTTGTCCTTGTCTTTTTTGCGCTATTTTATATATTTTACTAAGATGAACCAACTAGCCCAACAACGTACCCTACTGCCCTATTAGACGTTTAGTTTCCTTCAGTCATTCGTCACCTCACCGATTGTGATTTGTGATAATATCAATTACTTTAAACTCGAAACACCTAAGATGTTTATGTCATCATTCTTACTTACTGAGCAGAAAGATGTATTTTTTTTTTCACTTGGTGCATCAAATGACATACCTACGACCGTGCCGTCAAGGCTTCAGTGTTTTTCTGTTTTGCCACCCGGCAGGAAAAGAGCAAAGAAATAGACAAACAAACCTCAGTTAACAACCGTCTGAGTGCCCATTAACACAAAGGTGTTTGCTTAAATTGCATTATGAGTCTCGCGGGCATTTGTGCTTCCACATTCACATGCAAAACTGCTCCTTATATTAGTTTTTAATTTTCATAAGAAGCGAAGCAATTTTAATAGAAAGCGCCGCAATCGAATTCTTATTCAGAAGCAGCCGTTCTTCCAAGCATAGTTCGCGACAAACCAAACTCAGTCGAAGCAGTCTGATCGACTGCGAGGCGACGAGCAATACGTTGAGAAGACCAGTAAAATACACTCACCTCACAAAGCTTGACTCCTGCAGTGGGCTTGGAATTGTTTTGTTTCCTAATGGCAGCCAAACACACCTCTGCTTTACAATAGCATTCTTCCCTGACGGGAAGCGGAAGATTCTATTGTCATTCTCTGACCAGCTTCGGAATTCGAGGGCACAGCTAGTACGCTTGTAGGAGCCGCGAACTACAACACGTTAGGATTGGATTTTCTGAAAATATGTGCGCCACGGGACTAAGTGGCAGAAAAGCGACTCGGAGCATTGCAGCAGAGGCTGACCGGTCACAATATGATGGCCCATTTTAACGATTCAAAACAATGACGATGATAGTGACGGCACATGTCTCACGTGACAATGATGCCGCAGAAAATCAAAACATACCCGACTAGAGTAAAGCTGTTGTTGGCAAAGCGTTAAAGAATGTGACTCCGGTACTATGATTCTTACACCAACTGTTGCCATCGTTTGCTCGAAGGTGCGTGCACTGGAAGCGCACTGCAAAGCTATCAAGTTGTATTTCGAGCATGTGCCGCTGTCCAGACTACGGTGGGTCGACTTTAATGTTAACAAAAAAAAAAACGTGGGAATGTTCGTCGCTTCGGGAAGCGAGCAAAGCACGTGCCTTACCAAGAAACGTTGAAAATGTCTTCTTCCAGAAGACCGTTTCCGGAATAACGTACATCATGCATTTCGCTCCTCTCTGCATTTGTGTTGAAGCGCGTCTTTGAATTCAGACGATGCCCTCCAGACTGCAAAAGTCATGATAATGCGAGCAACGCAGATCCCGGTGACGTCGGCAGAACTAATCGATTTCCCGAGATTTTGTCACTGCTAAAGTTTCAAAGTTTGAAAACAAACATCGACGCCTAGAAACAAATAGCAGTAGAATACGTTCGCTCGCTTATTTATTCAGTTGATTGTTCGTTGTGTTCAGGGTGGCGTTCGAGAGTGAACGCCGTGATAGAAGAGGTTCGTCTACACACTCCCGCTGCAACCCCCGGTCGGTCACGGCGAAAACGAATCCTGAGTCCCATTTCCTGAGCGGCGTTTCCGACGTCGACTTGGTTCGCGAAGTCTCTTGATTTATCTGCACCGGAACAAAGAGCTGCGTCCAAAAACTGCCTACAGTACTCAGGAGCTACGTTGACGCGCCCCCATTTATTAGATAGTTTTCTTCCGGGCAGTTTGAGCCAGAATAGTTTGTTGCGATTCTATTCATGCCAGGTGTCGAAGTGCACCAGAGTAGTGAACTGCTTCGATTGCATTACGTGGACGAGAAGGTCGACATATTGATCATATCGCTCGGTAAATTGGCCGACACACTGCGTCTTAAATATTCTTTAATATGCCAATTTTTGTTTTCTTTTCAAATGCATATGTTAATAATTACATCATGTCAATCGTATCTATTTTTGTTTGTATTAAAACACAAAAAAACACTAAAACAAATTCGCTTATTCAGGCCTTTCAACATTGTATCCGACTTTGCCACCGTTTGTGAATGTTATTCACGTCAAACAGCCTTTTTTGTTGTCGGCTGTCGGTCTGTCAACATTTGACATTTACACGGTACAATGCTTTTTGAGGTTTGAGATTCTAATGCGACCCTAGCTAACACTTCACAGCAGACAAAACGTTTACAAGCGAAAGCAGATGCCGAAGGCAGCCGTAACTGCTTAGCAACATTTTATGAGGAACGTATGATTCTTCGACTGGCAATAATGATCTTTAATTACGTGTGTCTTCTTCGCGGCCCTGTGGAAACCTTAGCTGCACGATTCATAAGATATATTTAGCAAAAACAGTAAATGAACTTATGCTTGTGCAAAACATATTAACAGCAATATTTAAAAGATCTCCGCGAAGCTGCCGTAACTGGTGGAAGATGAAACTACCCAGCTAACCCAGTTCTGAGAAGTAGGAGGACTAGAAGCCCTCATCCTTGTGAAAAGAACGCTAATAGGAACCAAGCGGCTGAATGGCTTCCGCGGAACCGGAAGTGAGAGACAATACTGGAACCAGCTGTTAAGTCCCAAGGGAGAGACCCTAGGCCAGTTCCTCGACGGCACACTGTCACTCGGAAAGGCGACATTTGTTTTGCTCCGCGCACAGTCCGACTCCCGGGTTAAAAGCCCAGCCCCGTCCCTCCCAGACGACGACGACGGGGGGATGGCACGGGCTGACAGTGCTTCGTTTTGCTACAGTGGCTGTAGTTTTGCGCTGTATTTAATATTCATGTAGATCTTGGCCGATTCGTACGCGGCGACTTCCTGCAGAGAGTAGTCGGCGTCTGTGGAAGCTAAAGCGAAGGAGGATGTCTTTCAATCAGAAACTGGCAGCGTACGTTTGTGCAAACAGAATGGATATTAGTTTCGGGAGGTTCGCTGTGCCTGCACTTTCGAAACCCCGAGCTCTATACTATCTTCTACCGACGCGCGCTTCGAGGCATGGCAGTCCTTTCTCCAGGAAGAGCTCTTTTTTGTGCAGCCATGTTCAAAATGAAATTAGCAAGAATGTTGTGCAGTAGGTAACGTTGAGCAGCCGTGCATGTGAACACCGTCGAAACTGACCCTCATTGGTTTGACTATTTTAACGTTGATCGCTTCAACTCATACCACCATGGCCACACACTTTTATCTAAAAAGTGAATGTTAATGAATACCTAGTTAGAGCAAAATGAAGAAAACAAAACACAAATTACGAGTTCGAGCTGACATTTATCTCGCATGCAGTGCCATCACACACATCTTATCCGGAACAAAGTAGTATTTTAGCAGTTTTCGGGATTTTATTTTTACACGATTGTTTATGTGAGACAAAAACGATATCACCATATAGGGCTGGACTATACTGCTCATTGCCACCAGCATAATTGCACAAGAAAGTTTTTTTTTATTTTTCGCGAAGTACAATTATGACAGAAAAAGGCTTAATAGTGCTAGATTGTCGCTTTTCAGAAAGGTAACAAAGACAGCTGAAGGTCGGTTGTACCTGCCATTTCACCTTGTGCAAATAAAGCACTGTTGACACAGAAGTGATATTCAAATCCAGGAGCTCTAAACTCGTCAAACACAAAGTTGGGGAAGAAGTTCACGGAGCGCACCGATAGGGCTATCACGACGATGACTTCGCGCTCTTTTCGCCAGCGTCCAATTGGCGCGCTCTGCGAACTTTCGCCACCAACTTTGTGTGTGACAAGTTTAGGACCTCTCTTGGTATCTTTTCGCCTGTACGACATTGCGACGCATGTGTGTTCCATCGAAGAAAACCCCGGATATTCCGGTAATGTATTTTGTGTTGTTCGACATTGATTGTCTCTCAATTCAGTGATGGGCTCAGTACAACACAGGTGGACGCCAGATGTCACTGACTCTATATTAACTGTTCCTGCGGGGGGTAGATTGATTGAAATGCACTTCTCGCCGCCGGTTGCTTCTAGAGGCTTCAACGGAGCTTCCAACCCCTAAAGATTATTTATAGTTACCGTTTTCGGAGCCAAAATGTCCCTAAAAGTCTCTAACTCAGGTAAAAGGAGGGGGTGTACCTGTTTGCTTAAATAATGTGTCATGCCACCAAGAATCTGCATAAAAAGAAAAAAAATTTAAACTCAAGCCTGTTAAAAGATTGCTATTCTCATGTGGCTGTGTTTTCCGTCCATTGAAATTAGAATTTAACCCACAACGCCGTGAATTTGAGAATAAAAAATCTCGGGCCGATTTACGCGGCTTACATGCCAGACACTGGTGACATTTTGTGAACAGCTCATTGTGTGGTCTAGAAATTATTCACCACGCACTGCTCAAAAGTAATAATCAACCATTCCATGCAGGATTAAAAAACGGGAAGTCTGTATTCACGGATGAATGAATGGCTACGGCCAAACTCTTTGATCCGAGTGAGGGTTTGCGCGATCTACCGAGTATTCTTAATTCTAGAAAATGTATCTATATAGGGAATTAAAGGAACACTGGTTTTTATTTGAACATGACCTGTGAGGGTCCAATTTCCCAAAACACGGTTTTCGTCTCGAAACTCGTGTTTTTCCCACACAAAAACCGCCGGTCGAAAATTTGCCTGTTGGCGAGCTCGGTCTTTTCTAAGGTCAAATGCCGTTCGAACTAGCCTACAAAATATATTCAAAGTCGTTGGCCATCTAATGCACACATTCAATATTAAAAGTATAAAAGATTATCAACCCCATTTTTGTGGCTTCCAACAAGCTGCACATACGTTGATTGCAAAACTTGTTTAACAGGTCACAGCAAGTACATGCACATGTCATTATCAATATGGCGACGTACCGCGGGCTGGATAACGCGATGGTGCGCACGACGGACGTGAGACTGCGACTTCAGAACTGTTGTTCGCGGTACTGACCAATCTGTCTCGCTTTGAAAAGGAAATGTTTCAGCAATCGAAGAAGTTAGGATGTATTCCCAATGACACGCTTGAGCACCAAGCCGATTATTCGCACGAAGACGAACTTTCCGTCGGGTAGGGAGGCCACGTGACTTCCGGCAACTCTCCCGTTTACATTCCCTCCTCTTCCTCGGTCCACTAGTTTCGGTTTCGAAGCAGTTCAGTTCTTTTGAGGGGCGCATTATTAAAAAGATACGTAGCACTGCTGAAAATTATTGATTGGGCAGACTGCATATTAATTCAACTGCCAATATTTAAAAAAAAAAGTTTTGGGGTGTCAGTGTTTTTTTTAATTAAGATGTTTGAACAGGGTTATGAACATTTTTATACTATACATCTACAAAGAGCCTTTTATACTGGGAGAGTTCGGCGGTTCTTTGATCCAGCCGCCAGTCTGGCAGCACTGATCAAACAGTCTGGCAACTGTGCGCATCGCACTCCGAGTTTCGTTGTCCGCCATGATGTGCCTTGCCGTCTAGCGTGGAGCGAGAGACGACGATGAAAATGATCGTTCTGCGCTCTGCCAGACGTTAGAAGAAAACGAAATGGGGGGCTGCAGTGCCGTTGGGTGCTCGAACAACGCGAAAAAGGGGTTCAGGATGTACCGGTTCCCGGAAAAGAAAACCGCTCAAGGCACAAGATCTGGGAGACCAAACCAAAAAGGGCTGACTGGAAGCCGACTTCGAGTGCTCGATTGTGCGAGGTAAGTTATAATTAACGTATGATTAACGTCACAAAATGCTTGTTTTTAGACTTTCTCCTTACGCCAACAAAAGCACGAACGGCAAAGCCTACACGCGTATACATCGCATGTCAATGGGGACCCACTCGCCGGGAGGCACATCATGGCGGAAGCGGCGCCCGCTGAGTCCGCTAGACCTAGCGGGCCGTAAGCCACTCCCACCCGCCGAACTCTCCCAGTATAAAAGGCTCTGCATCTACCTACCGTTGGGACTACGAATTTACTACAAAAGAAAGTCCTTGCAGGTCCTTAAGCGGGTTCTGCCGGCTTGAAGAACCGATGCAAGAGTCGTCTGCATTTTCGTCTGTCCCAGTTTCCTCTAAAGAACGTGCGGGCTCCGGCCCTTATGGGAAAAAAAAATAGGCCACACACGCGCAGAATAGTTTTCAGTAAGACTTCTAACCTGGAGGTTCTGGGCGGGCATCAAGCCGTTGTGGATATTTATGAGCTCACGCCCGCACAACAACCGTCCCCATCGAGCCCAACGGAGTCTGACGGGACATTTCCGAATCTCTTCTTTGTTGTCGCTCAACCCCCGGCATTTCGTCCTCCTCTTATGGAAGCGCACGTATCGCTCGAGTGCACATAAAACGAGCAAGTGGATCTTGTCTCGCGTCTCCTGAGGAAGCGTGCTGTTGACGCCACCCGCCGTAGTCTCTTGGTGATGGCCCTTTGTCGTGGGACGATCAGACCGCCTCTTCCCCGACACCCTTTGTCCGATGGGCGCTGTTGGCGGTCCCAGTTCTCAGGGCAGTCCATAACGATTAGCCGGCATCTTACCTTTTTTTTTTCCTGCCGAACTCTTTGGGCCCTTAGACTGCTCAAGCGCGCCCTCCTTAACGCCTCCACGGCCGTGTTCATTACCGGCGCTCTGGGCCGCAACCGTTTGCCCCGGCTGGGGAATGGGCCCCGTTCATAAATTAGCCCCATATTGGACGGACTGCCTCCTGCCAGCTCTCTCGCGAAGAAACTCCGATGCACGCGTGTCTCTGTTTTGTTCTTATTTAACCGTGTTTTTTGTTTGGTTGGTATTCGTTATCAGCCATAGCTGAGTTCGAGTCCGTACACTACGTGTTGAAGGTGAGCTTCGACAACACATCGACAAAGAGGATTTCAAATAATTTAATTTGTCCTCTTTGGCAGACGACTGGTGACATATTGCTATGAGCATCAGCTAAGAAAAAGCGCTTAACTATATGGCTTTCAGTGACTATCACCTACACCAGGAACTGCCGTGTAGGTGGTTGTCATCAAACACTTTTAGATTACTTCTTTAAAATTTTCAATTTCTGATTGTAACAAGCTATCTGCTGACACTACATCTCTAGTCATATGCGCAATACAATATGAAAATTGATACACGTGTTTCTGTCCGACGTCCAACCATGATGTGGTACTTATGGCATTTGTTGGTACGTGTCTTTTTTTATTATTTTTTGAATAATATTTTTATTCGGTAAGTGCTAAAATTCCCCCTCTCCCTGATTGCGCTCCCTATAGATCACAAAAAAATAATTAAAATAAATAAAACCCTGGTAGCATCTGTATTTTATATTTTAGTATTATTTTTATTTTCTACTAAGACTCGCGCCACTGCTTCATATCGTAAAACGACTCGCCATTTACTATCAACCCGTTTTATTGTCGTAGCAAAAGTCAAATGTTCTGAGCACACTCGCTGGACGGCAGGCTCAAATGAAGTCTGTAGAGAGTACCATTTATAATACGAGCAGCAACTGAGTAACTTAATGAATAATAAAATCTAGGACTTGCCGGACACTTAGATAGGTTGTTAAAGTGGAGTTATAATAATAATAATAATAATGTCTTTATTTTTCAGTGCCCAGAAACAACCACAGTGGTCTTCTCTCTGGTGCACCAATACGACCCTAGAAACACGTTAGCATAATGCCATCACAAAAAAGTTATCAGTAAATTGCAAGGCTATTCAACTGAAGGCGGTACAATGAAATAGATGTACAGAAATCTAGGTGAACAGGAGCGATGCTGTTATACAATGTCTGAATCCGAGAAAGCGGTGAAGTACAACATGGTGAACGAACGTCAAAGCATACGAGATGTCTGGTATTGCGAAAATTAACATGAAAATTTACTTTGCTGAGCAGTGGTGCCGAGTCGATGACACCATTAACAACCTTATGCAAAAATACGAAATCATGAATTGTTCTCCTGTCAGACAAAGGTGTAAGCGAAAATGACCTTAGTATGTATTCATAGTTATAATAACAGCACCTTTCAAAGTACCTATCGTAAACAATACGAATCAGTCTTTTCTGAACATGTTCAATGGTCATGGCTGGTGTTTTAGATATTGAGTTCCATATTACCGAAGCAAATTCCAGTCGTGACCTAACTAAAGATTTGTAAAGTTGTAACAAACAATAAGGCTTCCTGAAATTCTTCGTCAAACGTGATATGGTTCCCAGCACCCTCATTATGAGCTCGAAAGTGCAAAACGGGACGAAGTGAGACATTTCGAGGCTTTCAGCTTAGGACATCATTTACTTCAGTTAGTGTTGTGCCAAATACACAACTAAAGTATTTAAGATGATATACTGAATACCCCTTTGAAAATGTATTTATAGTACTATTCAAGTTACTTTTAGTACGAACTAACTTGAGTAGAGTACGAATAGTTTGAGAAAGTAATTGAATTACATCCAAAGATACTTGGCAAGTTTTGCATGCTGGCAAGATAAGATTAAAAAGTCAGAAAGGGGGCGCTCTATTTGTGATGACTTGTCTGAAAATCACATTTTGCTGTGATCTGTATGACCTTCAAGAAGCTCCTTAGTTGCTGCAATCGAAGCTTACTCTTTAATAACTGAGAATACGCATTCGTGCCGAAATAATTTAGAGCCAAACGGGACTCGTGTATTGTAGACATGACACTTGCCGTGCTTTAGTTTGACGGCAGGCACGGTTCATCGCACATTCCGCAAAAACACAAGAAAGTGTGCACAAAACCGTGTCTAAACGCCATTCCCCAGCCCCCTTCTGCACCATTTCAAACCATTCTTGACGCACTGAGGTCAAGATGGTCAAGATACCAGAATCAGAATCACCTAGTTTATGAATGACTCCACCCGGCGGAAAATTGCTTTTGAGCATTTTGAGGACGAAACAATGCGCGCATTCGGAAGGAGATGAAGGAAACGCTTTTGAACGAGCTTCGAAACAGGCCCAGTCCAGGTCACCGCACCTCAATAAAGCCAGTATGATCTAGCTTTATTGGACGAAAGAGTGCCTGTGGTCACATGAAAACGTGTCGCCGCATTTTCATGCTGGAACCCCCTGAACCGGCGATTTCCGAAAATGGTTTATTGTGATCGTTCGTGTCACACTCTTCCGCTGACGGAACTACTCTAGCTACAGAGAAAAGGTTGGACCTGAGCGTAAAACAGGGATGATCTCAAAAGCACTTTGCTAGCTCCAAGCGTAATGAGCCATTCTAATACAACTTGAAAAAACAAAAGTGGGCAAAACAAGTAGAGGCGGACGTACTTGAGGACTACCCATTTGATCTTTTGTTGGCATTTGGAGGGTGCGTTTTGCTCCTGCCTTGTTCCCTGGTCTGTGTTTGGTCGCTTGTCTCCAAGTTTGCAGTCGGTTCAGCTTTGCTCTGGGGTCTGAGTATCCCCAGTTTTGTAGATTGTTCCAGGGAAATGTTTTTCCTAAGGTTGCGAAATGTATTCGAGCTACTGAGTACAAGATAGTGAGAAATGTATTTATGATAGAGTAAAAAATACACTAAACTACATGTTTTTGCAATATTCCAAAATGCTACCAATAGTAATTGATATACAGTGTTTTGGATAGAGTATTTCAAATAACCACACATCTGACTTCATTGTGCATATCCACAGATGGTGATGCAGTGTTTTAACAGCCCAAAGTATTCTTTATCCTTTTGTTTTAGTTTGTTACGTCAAGAATGTGGGCAAGTTTCGTCGTTTCTGACTTCGGCGTATGGTCTCCCGAGACTCCTGATTACCTGGTCTGTCAGGCCGATCCGCCAAACATTAAAACTTCGGAGGAGAAAATATTTTTGTATTCTTTTTTACGGGTGAGAACGTGAAAGAGTTTCCTCTAAATCTAATGGACAGCTTTTATTGGGTGTTTGGGAACTTACGAAATCTTCGACTGTCTGTAGAATGGTACCAAAATCTAAAAATGCGTGCGAGTGCGTGACGCAAGTGCAAAAAGGATGAGTGAAGGAAAAGAAGAAGAAATGCTCTACACCAAAAGAAGAGAAGAATCCTGCTGTGGCTTGATTCCAAAGTAGGGAAAGCCGTGTCGGGCTTGTTTCAGCCACGGGTTCGTCCTCAAGGAAATGGGGAAGGACCCACTCTTCCGTGACGTTGACGCATATGCCTCGCGCATCCCCGTTTTTCCCCAAGACGACCGGTAGCTGCCCGAGAAGCTACGTGTCTTCTTTCTGCTGCTTTAGGCCGAAGCCTGCACTGCTGTTGGTGGCAGCGGCGGTGACAACAAAGACGTCATAACTTTGTTTGTTGTTGTCGTTTTTTCCAGGACTACTTCCCCAAGGCAGCGAAAACGCCTGGAAGAAACATGGTTGGCTTAGTGGCCTCGTAAATTTGTGAGGAGTGTGGGTCGATGGTCGCCTTTTGTTTGACCCCTCTGTTTTTTTTTTGTTTTTTTTTTGTTTGTTTTTTTTCTTCTGTGGACGCGAGCCCGTATCTGCGTCGTAGCGTCTGTTAGGTTCTGCTCTTTGTCGTGGCTCGTGTGTCTCGAAGTTCCGGTCACTTTGTTCTCCGTTAGGCAGTGTAGGCAGGAGGCGACTGGGAAAGGAATACCATATTGGGAGCAAAGAAAGGTAGAAATTGAGTTGATAAAGAAAAAGGTCGGAAACTGGGACGTTTTATGTATGCCCTTGTTGAGGAAGAAAAGCCAGCGAGGCCTAGGGAAGGTATTCTTGTGCACAGGTTTCTCTTCAAAATTGACAGAGGATCACAGGCGGTTGTGAAAGTGGTGACTTTAGAAAAACATTGTACGGAGGACGGGCACAGTAGGGAAATTAATTCTAGGAGAAGGGGGGGGGGGAGGGGAGGGGGAGGGGGGCACTAGAAAAACGTTGTGAGGGAGCGGGTGCTTTGGGAAGTCTAGGAACGATATTATAGCGTGAAAACGAAAGAGCGTGTTTCAAGAAATGCAGTGGTTGGTCGTTCATGTAGAAGGGAATTTCGGAAGTGTGCAGATACGCAGAAAGTACGACAAGAAAAAACGAATTAGAGGCCGCTTAAGCTTCGCCTTTACGGGTGGAACGTGACCAAGCGTGTTTTGCGTTTCCGAATAAAATTCTTTAAATTTTCCTTTAAGGCAAATGAATTACTTTAAAAAAATTAAAACATTTGAGACAGGCGGCGAACTTTAATTCGCATTACATGTAATGTTTTAATCACTTTCTTTCCAGTGTGACGTCACGTTTCACGTGAGCGTTGTAGGATGTCCGAAATTCCCGTGCGAGGTCACATGGCTGCGATGTCATGACCCTATCGCCCAATCCGGATTTTCGCGTTACGCCACCGATGCAGGCTTTTCTGCGACACGAGCTCCTTAACACTGTCGCGTTAAAAGGGGTTTTCTGGAGAGTAGATCATAGGGTATTCGTAACATAGGAAATGTTTTGTTTAACAGAGTATTATAGAAGACTTATAGTCACTCATAAAAGGGCCAGCGGCAAAAAAAAAATGTTGTTAAAGAACGGAGTACAGAAGGACCAATAAAATAATTGGAGATTGGGACGACATATGTAGAAATAGGCGGTATGGGAAACCGAAGTTGAAATAGAAAAGGGGCAGTAGGAAGGTCACCGTTCGGTCAAATCCATCTCAAGAAGAGGGAGGAAGGTAAAGATTACAAATACCATTAGAGTCACACGGCAGTGTCTAAGACATATAAGGATAAAGGAGGAAAAATAAAGGAAAAGCTTGTTACTTTTTAAATACCTGTCCTCTTCTTGACTTCTCGAATTGCCCTGTGTTCGAAAGAGGATTACGGTTTTACGGTATAAACATCGTCGACACTAAAATTCTTTTAGTTTTTTTTTTTGTTTTTTTTTAACAAAACCGATGCAGTTTGAACGAGTTGCGACAAAAATGAGCACTTGTCGTTTGTTCTGGCTCGCAGCAAAGCGGGAGCCTACGCAATTTTTGTGGTCCCGATGTTTTGATACAAAATATTCCGGGTACCGAAAAATTGAAAATTCGGAATACCCTTGAAGGAATCGCGGCGAGTCCTCAGAATACTTCGGCATTCCAAAGGAGCTAAGCAAAACTCGGAACGCAAAGGAGTGGAATTAAATTGGAGTGCTCTACTCTCTTTATTATTTGTGTACAAACCAGAGACCAGAATTCTGAGAGGATCTCTTTCAAGTGCCGCTGCTATTTCGTACTTTATTTTTTAAGAACGGTTTCGTAGGAACCTTGCTGTCTAAAATACTTCGAAAGAGGTTTATTAAATGCAAAGATATTTTTCTCGCGTTGTTTGAAGGTTTGGACTTCTTCAAAACTAGACATTTACTCGCTCCTGAGTTTTCACGTCGCTTCGAGTAAGAAATAACAACAAAAAATTGTGCGCAGTCTCGCTTGTCATAACGCGTCGTTTGTCGAGCGTATGTCGATTTTAGAGTTTTCTGAACCTCACACGAAGCTCTTGTCACCAAAAAAAAAAAACGTTTAAAAACGCGGCCTTTTTTTTTTTGCAAGTTATAAATTTTATTTTTTATGAATGCACGTATAATGCGACCCAACGTCTTTGTTGTTGAGATGTTGGGCGAAAGAATAAAGAAACTTGCGTGATGAGATCCTCTTTTTACTAGAGCGCCTAACAACAAGCACTGCTAATGAAGCGGAAAAAAACAACCTTGAGAACAGGGACAAGAAAGGGCAACACAACACACAAGGGGACAACATAGCAGAACACAAACTGGTCGGAGTGTGAACGACGGTGTAATAGGACATGAAACGGTGGCGTTGAAATCGGCAAATTTTGTGCGCTAATAAACCGATCTCACTAAAACCCCTCCATCCTGGGAAAAGTGGCACCATTCATTCATTGTTCTGGAATTGCTCGAGATTAAAGCCCCTCTATCCTGAAAAAAGTGGCGCCATTCATTGCTGTGGAAATACTCGAGACACGTGCCGCGCGCCACTTCCGGGAAGAACATGGCGTCTGAAATCTAGCTCAGTGCTGCGCTGTGCCGCCATGATCTTCCCAAGGGCTGCGCGTTGCACGTGTCTTGTGCATCGACGCACCTTGCGCTACTTTCCCAGTTTCATTACTCCACCGCTGCCGCCTTGTGTCTTGGGAACGGTAGTTTTTCTGCCCGTACCAGAACGTCGCTGACTGTCTGCACGAGCAAAGCACGCGGAAAAACGAGTCGTCTCGTGAACTGGATCCTTTCTCTACGTACTATTGGCGACGTGCGCGATCGAAAGCGTCGCTGTGGTCGGCCTTCCACGATTGGCCGAATGCTGACTATGACGTCAGCAAAGGATTTCTGATCGACGGAAATAAGAGGAATGAAAAAACTTCAATTTCGACGGTGTTGGTAGTGTTGCTTTAATAGCGCATTGATTTCAAGCTTCCACCATGCTCCTTACAAACACCATCGAACTTGTTCGCAAAGTAATGATGTCACGAAAGGTAACCATAAGAGGGCGCCACTAAAACATCTCGCCGCCAATACAGTTATGGTGGCGTCATGCATGCGAGAAACGCTTAGTGAGATCGGCCTATTGCTGTCCGAAGTGGACAAAGGTACTTACCAAAAAAAAAAAAGAAGGGTCGGGTTAAAAAATGATTAAAGAAACGATTCGAATAACAAGCGCTGGAAACTATACATATTTGCTCTTGTAATCGAGCACGAAGAGAAAACGCATTTGCGTTTTCCCATAGGAATGTATTACTGGAAGTCAAATTTAGACTGGTTACTGTCTGCTTCGAAATTCAACAGCACACTAGCGCCACCTGAGCCCCTACCGTTTATTGTAACAACTCTATGGACCATCTACCGAACTAGAAACCATCTGAAACCTCATGTTGGGTGGTAGAGGTATAATAGTCCTTTGTCTGGCAAGGACACAGAAGATGCACTGTCACAGATGTCACCACAAGACTTGATAGGTAAAAGGTAAAGATTACTTTACGAGGGTCAGAATATCAAGGCTTGCGGAGATGTCTGTGTCAGAGCACCTTCCGTGTTCTTGTCCGACAAAAATTATTATATCTCCACCACCCAAAATGAGGTGCCATAAGGTTTCTAGTTAGGTAGATGATCATCCCAAGCTTTATCCATCAAAGTCGTGTTGAAATTATGTAAAAGTTAAATTTTATAATTTCTTCATTAATTATTTTTCTGATTTGTTGTACATTATTTGTTTCTACATAAACGTTTATATCTACCTTTGCTGGGAGTTTCCTACGGCTTTACTTTCTATCTTTTATTTTCGTCCTTTTTGTCTTCCGTAT
Source organism: Ixodes persulcatus (assembly GCA_013358835.2). Taxonomy (NCBI): domain Eukaryota; kingdom Metazoa; phylum Arthropoda; class Arachnida; order Ixodida; family Ixodidae; genus Ixodes; species Ixodes persulcatus. The sequence continues at coordinate 22,854 of JABSTQ010003147.1, forward strand.
AACTGCTATCACTTCTTTCTTCTCTTCACTAATTTTCTATTAAAACCCCAGTTGTGAGTATAGCGCTTTCCTGTCTACTTCATGTTCGTGTCTGTCTCTCGCGATTTATAATTTCAGTTTGTCATACGTAGACTGTTTTCAGTGGGTAAATATTGATACCATTGTTTCTGTAAAGACATTCACGCCGGGACTTACAACGAAAACGCCATTGGCTGTGGCATAGTTCACATGAATATTGAGCCCCGTAAATGGGAGTTAACGCTTTTGTATCTCCCTCTCACGTAACCTTTTTCCGCCTCACGTTCTTATGTAGGTAGCCCTCAGCAAAAAAGCAGTCTATAGTAAACGAATTATTTAGGTGGAAGAAAGCTAAACAAGTAAACTATAATATTTTGGGAAAACGCATAAAAAGATAGAAACAGGCCTGCACCAGGTCGTGATGCTGGCTAATTAGAGTGCTAATTGGATCACAGTCTAGTTGAGGGCCCCTTCTGCATTCAGGAGGCAGGCCGAATGAAACTTTGCCTGTGCATCTGTCAAGAACAAGAGTGCTGATTGCTGGGCGAGTTTATGAAGAATTTGAGAAAACAAATTATGGCTAATTGCTAGGCAATTGTGTTGCATACGTGAAACGTCCTAGCATCCCATACGTTCAGCGATACTTTGAGTTTCCAGACGCCTACGTTCACGCCACTCTTCATCAGATAGTTTATTGCGTACCACGTGTATACACTCCATAGTTGTTCCTAGAATAGAGTGATACTTCCGCTAAAAGGACTGTTAAACATGGCGGTCTTGCAAATCCTTCCATACTCTCCATCTCCTCTTCCTCAGTGCATACAGCTGGTAGAGGTCCTCTTCGCCTACCTCACACCTCCTCGCCTATCTTTCCGATCACATGACCTCCCCGTTAACCAATTAGCGTCCCGAGCACCTCACTCCTCCTTTCCAACCCGTCAACCAATCAGTGCGAGACTCGCGGCCACACGTTTACCTGGGCTTCACAAATGCCGAAAACCTAGCCAACGAACGTTTTAAGTTAAAATGGGTAGTGCGCGAGGAGAAGGACAGAAGGAGGACGCCAATTAGCGCACAGTGGCGTCCGGTCTTGCTCCTTTTGTTCTTGCTTTTGAGCGCTACCATGTATCCTCAAAGAAAACAGGAGCCTTTGCTGCAACTGCTATCGCTATGACGTGGCAAAATTTGGTGAAACTAAGTTAACTGACCGACGAGATATTGTCACGAATGACAAGTGATGAGCCGGCGAATAACTCAGTAAACTAGACGTTTAATCGGGCGAACTTGTGCCCAAAAATAAAGAAGGAAACAAAAGATAACAGTAGAGCGTCGCGGGCGTCGAAGTCGGCGAAAGAGCAGAGTCTAACGCTGGGGCGAAACTGACTTAGGCTCGCCACGCGAAATTCCTTATGTACACGCGTGGGCTTCTAGAATAATCGGTGTAGAAGGTTCGACGCGTAGAATATTCGGACCTCGAAGAAGCAATAGGATTCTCGAATTTTCCAGAACACTAAATTGCAGGGAAAAAATAGACGTCGCTCCCAGGAATCGAACCCTGGCCTTTCGCGTGGGAGGCAGGCACGATAACCGATAGGCCACGAGCGCGCTGCCTGCTTGGTCAGCTGCGCTCGCGGCATTACTCCCCCCTTTAAAAAGTGCATCGCCCCGATGCAACACATCACAAAACAAAGCAAATAAAAAAGGACGGTAAACTAAAGAGTCATTTGGAGCACATAACGTCCACAGTCCTATCGAGCGTAGTACGGCTTCAGGCGCACGACGTGGACGACTTCAGGCCGTGGTGGGCGGCGTGACGACGTTCTTGTTCCGTCGGGCATCACCTCGTAGTTCAGATCTCCAAGTCGACGAAGTACCTTGTAGGGTCCGAACTACCGTTTCAGCAGTTTCTCACTAAGGCCGCGGCGACGGATGGGCGTCCACACCCACACCCTGTCTCCGGGCTGGAATTGGACGTCCCTGTGACGAAGGTTGTAGCGGTCCGCGTCGACGCGTTGCTGGTCTTGGATCAGGAGTCGGGCGAGCTGGCGGACTTCTTCGGCCCGTTGAGCAACCACCTAGGCGTCGACGCTTTCATTGTCAGCTGGCTCATGGGGCAGCATCGCGTCCAGCATGGTCGTTACCTTCCGACCATGTACCAGCTGGAAAGGTGTGAATCCTGTGGTCTCTTGCACCGCCGTATTGTAGGCGAACGTGACGTAGGGCAACACCTCGTCCCACGTCTTGTGCTCTACGTCGACGTACATAGAAATCATGTCGGCGATTGTCTTGTTGAGTCGCTCCGTCAGCCCGTTGGTCTGTGGGTGGTACGCAGTATTACGACAATGGCTGGTGTGACTGAGCCGGAGGATGTCTTGGGTCAGCTGTGCCATAAACGATGATCCCCGGTCTGAGATCAGGACTTCAGGAGCGCCGTGCCTGAGGACGATGGATTCAATGAAAAACTTGGCAACTTCCACAGCAGTCCCGGAAGGAAGGGCTTTCGTTTCGGCGTACCGCGTGAGATAATCTGTGGCAACGATGATCCAGCGATTTCCCGACGTCGACGGCGGAAAGGGCCAAGTAGATCCATTCCGATCTGCTGGAAAGGTGCTGTTGGCGGAGGAATTGACTGCCGAAGTCCGGCCGGCCTCATCGGAGGTTTCTTGCGTCGCTGGCACTCGTGGCATGATCGTGTGTATAGGTGGACGGTCTTGGGGAGCTTGGGCCAGTAATACTTTTCACGGATACGGGCCAGTGTCCGGCTGTAACCAAGGTGTCCAGACGTTGGGTCGTCGTGGCAGGCTTGGAAGATCTTCTCCCGAAGGTCGGTCGGGATTACCAGCAGCCACGGCGAGTTGTTGTTCCCGAAGTTCTCTTTGTAGAGCACACCTTGTCGAATGGCAAAGGTCGGCAGGGCGCGTGAAAAAACAAGTGGTATGGCATTTCCGCGCCCTTCCAGGTGCTCTATTAGTGCGCGCAGCTCAGGATCGCCTCGTTGACGTCGGGCCATGTCGTCGGTGTTCACTGCGCCCAGGAAACCCTCGTCGTCATCGTCGTCGCTGCTGCCGGAAGGTGTTTCGACGGGAGCTCTGGACAGGCAGTCGGCGTCGCTGTGCTTGCGGCCTGATTTGTAGACCACGGTCATGTTGAACTCTTGTAGTCGGAGACTCCATCGAGCGAGGCGTCCTGACGGGTCCTTGAGGTTCGCAAGCCAGCAGAGCGAGTGGTGGTCCGTGACTACACGGAACGGGCTCCCGTATAAGTATGGACGAAATTTCGTTATTGCCCAGACGACCGCAAGGGATTCTTTCTCAGTCGTGGAGTAATTTCTCTCCGCCTTGGACAATGTCCGACTTGCGTAGGCGATGACTCGCTCGGTTCCTTCTTGTACTTGAACCAGTACCGCTCCAAGTCCTGCATTACTAGCGTCCGTGTGAATCTCGATTTCCGCATCCTGATCAAAGTGTCCAAGGACAGGATGTGTCTGGAGTCTTCGCTTCAACTTGTCGAATGCCTGCTGCTGCTCCTCGGCCCAGTCGAACTTCTCGGCGTCCTTCGTGAGGTTTGTGAGAGGTGCGAAAATCCTTGCGAAATCCCGAACGAAGCGTCGATAGTAGGCGCAAAGTCCGAGAAATCTTCGCACGGCCTTCTTGTCTTTCGGCGCTGGGAATGCCGCGACGGCGCGAGTCTTCTCAGGGTCGGGGCGGACGCCTTCGTTACTAACCACGTGGCCTAGAAACTTCAGTTCGTCATAGGCGAAACGGCACTTTGACGCCTTGAGGGTGAGCCCGGCGGTCAGTATGGCTTGGAGAACGGCTCGGAGTCGTCGCAAGTGCTCGTCGAAGTCAGTTGAAAACACTACGACGTCGTCAAGGTAGACCAGACAGCTCTGCCACTTCAGCCCTGCCAGTACGGTGTCCATGACACGCTGGAATGTTGCTGGCGCCGTACATAGTCCTAAGGGCATCACTTTGAACTCGTACAGTCCGTCCGGCGTGACGAAGGCTGTCTTTTCTCGGTCCCGTTCGTCGACTTCGATCTGCCAGTAGCCGCTCTTCAGGTCCATCGATGAGAAATATCGAGAGTGGCGCAACCGGTCTAGAGTGTCGTCGATGCGGGGAAGCGGGTAGACGTCTTTCTTCGTCACTGCGTTCAGCTGCCGGTAGTCCACGCAGAACCTAAGCGTTCCGTCCTTCTTCTTAACCAGCACGACTGGAGAGGCCCACGGACTATTTGAAAGTTGGATTATGTCGTCTCTCAGCATCTCTTGAACTTGCTCCTGGATTACCTCCCTTTCTTTAACGGAGACTCTGTACGGCGATTGATGCACTGGGCGCGCGTCGTCCTCGGTAACGATGCGGTGCTTCGCAACGGCGGTTTGGCGTACCTTCGACGACGTCGCAAAGCAGTCGTGATATTCGGCGAGGAGGTTAAGCAGCTGCCGTCGTTTCGGGCCCGGAAGCTTAGGGTCAATGTCGAGCTGCGCTGGCGACGTACTGTCTTGCTGAGGTGCCGAGGTTTCGTCAGTAATCGTGGCGATTTCGGCGGCGTTTCGAAGTTCCTCGACGTGGCCCACGGCTGCATCTTTCATGAGGTGTTGCGTTTCATTTCGGAAGTTCGTCACGAGTACCACAGTCCGCCCATCCTGAAGTTCAGCTACTCCTCTTGCGACGCCTATTCCTCTTCCCAGGAGCAATTGAAGGTTGCCTTTCAGGACAACTTCGCCGCAGGTAGCTGTATCGGCCACGACGGGTACGACAACACTTGATCGCGGCGGCAGGTTCACGTGGTCGGTGGCGACTCGGACGGCGGCTGACGCTGTTTGGGGTTTCTCTGAAGGCGGAACAGGCTTCCGCAGCGTCAGTCTGTTCTCACCCAGGTCGATGACGGCGCCATATTCACACAGAAAGTCCATGCCAAGAATGACATCTCTGGAACAGTCTTGTAGAACGAAGAACTTTACCGGACACGTCTCGCCGTGAATCTCGACGCGAGCAGTGCACCTTCCGACGGGCGTGATGAGATGTCCTCCTGCGGTTCGTATTTGGTGTCCATCCCACGGCGTCATGACTTTGCGAAGGCGGCGAGAGAGCCTCCCACACCAAACGGAGTAGTCTGCTCCGGTGTCGACGAGTGCCGTCGCGTCTTGGCCGTCGATGATAACGTTGAGGTTATTCGAAACTCTTGCAGAAACGTCGTTTCGGGGCGTTGCGGCGTTAGAGTGGGAGTGCTCCGACGATCTTGGAGGATCTTGGCATCGTTCGTCTTCGGCAACACCACCTCCCGGCATTGCCGCGCCTAGTTTTCCCGACGGGAAGCGATGGGTGACAGGCTGTCTCGGCGAGACCGGCGGAAGGGCGATGGCGAGCGTTGGGGGGAGGGTGAACAGAATCCTCGGCGGGGAGTTGACTCAGGAGATGAAGAGAGGCGGAGGTAGTCTTCGATGTCCCGAGGTCGCTCTCCGAGACGTGGTCGAGGGTCGTTGGGTGCAAACCCCTGTAGGCCCAGCTGGCGGTAGGGGCATCGTCGGTAGATGTGGTCCGCTTCACCGCAGTGGTAGCACAGCGGGCGTTGGTCGGCCGTCCTCCAGACGTCGGTCTTTCTTGGCGCAGGTTGGTCTCGGCGGTCGCGCTGATGTCGTTCGTCGTGGCGTCGGGTGTACGCCTGCGTTGGTGAATCCTGCTGTGGCGCCACCGGGTAACGTTGAGTAGCTGGCAGCGGTCGTCGGGCAACTGTAGCATAGGTCAGGGTGGGCTCCTCGGGTGCTGCTACGTTGACAGGAGCCTCCGGTTGAATTGCCCGCTGAACTTCGTCGCGTACCACTTCGGCTATCGACAGCGAAGCCGGCTGGTTGGCAGCAGGCAGCAGCTTCCTGAGCTCTTCCCGGACGACGTCTCGAATGACCTGGCGGATGTCTGGAATACTGGAGCCAAGGTCGCAGCTAGACGGCGTGAGGGCAGCGAGTCCGGGTGGTCGATGGTAGTGACTGGCTCGGGCTTGCAGGGCACGCTCGATGTTTGTCGCCTCGGTGACAAAATCTTTGACGGTTGTCAGAGGGCTACGAACAAGACCGCCGAAGATGTTGTCTCTCACGCCCCGCATGAGGATTCTAACCTTCTTCTCTTCTGTAGCCTCAGGGTCGGCGCGTGCGCTCAGGCGTAGAACGTCCTCCACGAAGCCGGTGATGCTCTCCTTGGGGCCTTGGGTTCTAGTTCGAAGTAGGTCTTCGGCTCTCTCTCGGCGGTGTTGGTTGGCAAATGTCGCCTTCAGCCGACTCTTGAAAACGTCCCAAGTTGTCAAAGACAACTCGTAATTTTCGTACCAGTACCTGGCAGTCCCTTCGAGCGAGAAATACACATTTTGCAGACGCTGCTCGTCGGTCCAGCAATTCTGGCGGGCGACGCACTCGTACTGGTCGATCCAATCTTCGTCGTCTTCGTGAAGTTGACCGTGGAACGGAGCAGCCGTCCGTGGTGCAACGGGCATGTAGATGACGGCAGAAGCGGCCGGGGTCTGCGACTGCTGGTCGTTCATTGTCGGCCTCGTTGGCTGCTTGGTCCTGGGAGGTAGAAGTTCAAATTCTGGGTGTAGGCCTTGGGTGCGACGACTGAACCGGATCTCAGTAGTGCCTTCGTTGGTTCTTCGTGGGCTTTGCGTCGGACTTGCACTGCGGGCCCTCGGAGGGATACGCGGCAGGGGCATGCGCTACCCAGCACCTCCACCAAAATGTCACGAATGACAAGTGATGAGGCGGCGAATAACTGAGTAAACTAAATGTTTAATCGGGCGAACTTGTGCCCAAAAATAAAGAAGGAAACAAAAGATAACAGTAGAGCGTCGCGGGCGTCAAAGTCGGCGAAAGAGCAGAGTCAACGCTGGGGCGAAACTGACTTAGGCTCGCCACGCGAAATTCCTTATGTACACGCGTGGGCTTCTGGAATAATCGGCGTAGAAGGTTCGACGCGTAGAACATTCGGACCTCGAAGAAGCAACAGGATTCTCGAATTTTCCAGAACACTAAATTGCAGGGATAAACAAAATAGACGTCGCTCCCAGGAATCGAACCCAGGCCTTTCGCGTGGGAGGCAGGCACGATAACGGATAGGCCACGAGCACGCAGCCTGCTTGGTCAGCTGCGCTCGCGGCAATATGTAAAAGTGCAGAACGGCGTGGCGTGGATGGCCTTGACGGCGTGGGCGAAACATCTTGCGTGTGGATGAACAAGTTAAACTAACTTCTCATTCAATATGAACCCTTAAAGAACACAGCTTGAAAAATGCACATGATCACTGCGGGAATGGGAGCTTTAAAAACAATCAAGTTGCAGGCGTGCAGTTTGAGTCTGTTGCAAATCGTGAAACAAAAGTTTTGCACATATTTGTTTACGAAAAATTAGTCCGCGAAAAAAACGAGAGCATCGATTAATATTGGAGAAAAATATCACGCAAAACTAAACTCTCATAAAATCGATTAGGGTTTCGAAATGATTGATGACGATATGAGCCACCCCAACGCTTCAATTAAAAACGAAAGCTAAAGTAGCCTTAGAAAATTATCCATATCCAGCAAGCTTTATATACATATACTTTTACAAGTAGAAAAAAAAAATGTTCCGCTGATTTTCGATACCGCGCATATAAGAGCTAACAGAGAATATGTTACCTTCTTCTTGTCGAAGCAATCGGTTAATGTGTTACGGGAACTCGAACGTGAGCGATAAGCTAAATCAATAAAACTAATTAGGGAACAAAAAAAAAAGCAAGCCTTCAATATCCGCATACAAAACCGAGCTGTAATTTTTTTTCTTATCCGCGAAACTTGTATTGGAGAAGAAAACACAAAGCTTACGTTACCTGCCGTGCAACCACATTAATCACGTTAAAAAAATAAGTTTCGGCCGTCAGTTGATAATACCTGACAAAATCTTCACTGAGAATACGTTTGTCGGCGGTAAATATTGTTGTGAGCGCTTATGTACTGACAGTCCGGCAGCGAGAACGTCATTGGTCACTGCGATCACATGATTGCTTCCGCTACTCAGTGGAAGTGAAGCGACGGCCGCTTACAAGCCCTGATGCTGCAGTGACGGAGACCGCGTCACATGGCAGACTGTCACATGGCACAGCCTCACGAGACACAGTGTCAGGTTGTGAGCCTCCACTCGTAACGCTTTCGCGTCTAGCCTTTTGCGTGTTACGTTTTTACCAAGTTACCCTCCCCCAAAACGTATTGTACGTTCAGGTAGAGTAACCGTACTCCCTCGTTTGAGTGAATCCCAGCGCGCGCGCGCGTCATTTGCATCTCCACTTCCGACCGTCAGCGTCCGCTGCTCCGGCCGGAGCTTGGCGTCACCGAAATTAATCGTCTTAATCCGGAATCCGCTTTGGCCGCTCATTAAAACGCGACAGCTAATCAGGGACTCCTCCTACCCCGACCACTCCGCTCTCACACACCACTATTTCACGCAGTCCGTCTGCTTCCGGCTTTGTCTGCTTTCGCTGGTGGGGCCTTTAAACGAACCTGTCTGCCCACTAACGTTTAATTGTCGCAGCACGACCGTTGGTCAGCCAACGCAAAGCGTCGCGCAATTACAGCTCTGTCCGATTGCCTTCCCTTACCGTATGTAGTTCCGCGGGAGTTACGAGATCAATTACTCGGTGGCATGCACGGTCTCTCAAACAACACGCCTAAATTAGCGGACAAGGCAATGACGTTTCATCAGTATTTGCTTACTTATTACCGGACTTGCCGACTGCTAACCGAGAGGCCAAGAAAACTACGAACCGTCAGTTTTTTTCTGTTCTTTTTTTGCATGATGTACAGTTAGGCCGTGGGAAAACAAGAACAATGCTTGGCAGTTTGATACTTTAGACCCATGTTGCGGATAAAAAAAACAGGACGCGGGATGGCCAAAAAAACATGCTTTTCGTGTAAGGCTCGTCAAATTATGAGGCGCTGGAGAAATGCAGCCTTCTGCGTTAAGTCCTTATTTCGAACTCTTTTGTTCGCCTTCCGCCGATTGAAAAGCATGCGGGAAGGGCCTTAGAACGCACCTGGTATCGCTGCGCCGCAGGCAAAAGCTGACGCCATTTTACGAACGCCGTCTGCTAGCCAAAGCCGAACGCGGTATGTCAGAACAACCGCCTCCGCCGGTGCTCGATCGCCGTCGGTGATCGAGCACCGGCGGAGGCGGTTGATCACCGACGGCGATCGAGCACCGGCGGAGGCGGTTGTTCTGACATACCGCGTTCGGCTTTGGCTAGCAGATGGCGTTCGTAAAATGGCGTCAGCTTTTGCTGGCTACACGCGGCGGTACCGTGCGTGCTTTCATTCATTCGGCGTTCGTTGCCATGGTGACGGTGAGGAACGCAGACGAACTTCATGTTGCGGAAGAACGCTGCGGCGCAGCGATACCAGGTGCGTTCTAAGGCCCTTCCCGCATGCTTTTTAATGGGCGGAAGGCGAACAAAAGAGTTCGAAATAAGGACTTAACGCAGAAGGCTGCATTTCTCCAGCGCCTCATTATTTGACGATCCTTACACGAAAAGCATGTTTTTTTGGCCATCCCGCGTCCTGTTTTTTTTTTTTTTTTATCCGCAATATGGGTCTAAAGTATCAAACTGCCAAACACTCTTTACCATCAATTCGTACGTAGCAGAGACGTTAGCGTGTTGGCTAAATTTAAGGAACAAAGAAATCCGTGTACAAGGGCCTTAAGGCAGTCAAAACGTTTTTATTTTAACATTTTATTTCAAGGTGTAAACAGATCCGATTATATGTGGAAAAAATTGAACGGTATACTTCAGAATGGGCTGCACAAGGAGATAATCACGAAAATCAAAATTGAAGGCACCGATATAGATAGGGTAGCTTTAGCTGAGAAATTTAATGAACATTTTGTTAAGCCCGCTCAAAGTGTGTGTTCTATGATTGCCTCCAAATACATTCTTAGTGTTTCTGACAGCTTATTTCTTACCCCAACCGACGAAGAGGAAGTATTCTCAGCGTTTCAAAACTTAAAAAAACAGTAAAAGCTTCGATATATACGACCTCCAAATAAAACCAATTAAACATGTATTGCGGGCGATTTTACCCTATTTAAGGCACATATTCAATTTAGCACTTATGTATGGTACATTTCCAAAAAAAATGCAGATAGCAAAGGTGACTGTAATATATAAAACCGGTGATAAGAATGACTTAGGAAATTATCGACCTATTTCGGTTTTACCCATATTTTCCAAGGGATTAGAGAAAATCATACATCAAAGGCTTAATAATTTTTGTGAGAAATTTTCAATCATTACGCCCTGTCAACATGGATTTATGAAAGGTCGCTCGACTGAGATTGCACTTTTAAAACAAAAGGAACTACTTTTAGGCAACATCGAAGCGAAGCTGGTAATACTCGGCATATTCATTGATTTCACAAAAGCCTTCGACCGCATAAATCATAAAACGTTACTTACGAAACTGTGCCTTTATGGTGTTCGTGGGGTCGCTTTACAAATGATTAGAAGTTACCTTCAAAACCGCCATCAGTGTGTTGAAATAAATAAAAAACGATCAAATTTCAGACCACTAACCGCCGGAGTACCACAGGGCAGTATTTTGGGGCCACTCATTTTCAACTTGTATATTAATGACCTAGTAAATATTGAGGGTAATGTGAAATGCATTATTTATGCGGACGATACGAGTATATTTTTTTCCGGTGTTAACATAGATAAAATTATAAACAATGCAAACCATTATCTTTATCAATTAAATGCTTGGGCATCATCAAATTCCCTGCAAATAAACCTAAGTAAAACAAAGGCCGTGGTATTTAGATCTCGAAATACAAATTGTAGTCCTAGGTCTGTACTTTTTCTTGGTACAGGCACTATTGATATAGTTGACAGTGTGAAAGTCCTGGGGGTAATCTTTAATCAGTACATGACTTGGAACGATATGGTGCAATACACATGTAAAAAGCTATCGAAGGCTGTGGGTATAATATACAGATATCGCCACATGATTCCTAGTTCGGCCATGATACTCGTTTACAACTCTATTTTTTACGCTCAATATAACTATTGCTTTTTGGTATGGGGAAATACGACCTTAACTAATATCAATCAAATGCATGCATATTCTTCAGAAGAGAGTGATTCGTATGATATGTCATACTAGCTATGACAGTCATACGAAACCATTGTTTAAAAAATTTAATATTGTGCAAATTACCAGTCACTATAGTTACAAATTAGCCCTTGCCTGTAACAAATCGTTTTGTACCAACAATTTACATTTATCGATCTCAAATCTTCAGTTCAAGGAAACGCTCTACAACACTCGTTCTGAAGATGCGTGGCCAGTACCGCACTCCAGGACCAATTACGGCGATCAAATGCTGAGATGTACACTACCGCGCCTTTTAAATCGTTGCAGGGAATTGAATATAACTATTTTGAGAGGAACTCGGAAGGATGTACTTTCTGTTTTCGTTAATGATTTTTTTTTAAATTCGTTCCTGAATAGTTAAAGCATGAATCGATTGTACGATTTAGCTCACCTACTTTCTTTTTATTTGGTGTAGAGATTGTGAATTTGTATGAATGTGTGTACGTGTATATTTTTTTCTCTGCTGCTGTAAGGGGGGGCAGAGGCTCGTCAAGCAACACTGAGTTGCTTTTTTCTCTGCCTCCCCTCTCCAAACGGAGAGAAATAAAGACTTTTTGACTTTTTGACTTTGAAGGTTTATCATAGTCCAATACAATACGCGTTATTGTATTGGTTTACGATTTCCATAATACGAGACAGCTTATTGTACTTATTGGACTTTTCAATAGGGACGACTGTAGTCATAGGACGGCGAGCTTGTTATCACCCCGTTCTGCGATAATTGCAGGCACATATGCAAACAATGCCGCCTGGTTAACATTAGAGGACTCTATACCACCATTCAAATAAATCTTCGCGTGCATAGAGGCTTTATATGTATTTTAGTGAAGATTACCACCCAGATCGGTTAAGATAAACTAAGCTGGATCGGTTTCGCGGGACCTTCGAACTCAGACAACAGCACGCTCCACCGGCACTAAACTTTCATGAGGCGTATAAGCTTCTGTGTAAATGCACCTTAAAGGGCTTCTAGCCAGTCTAGTTTATCCCGAGCAGTAGCCATAAGTACCCGTTCCGCAAAAGCGCTTTTTAGCTTTTATACTTCTCAATTTTCTTGCTTTACCACTTCGTATCGAAAATATATTCAGTCCGTATACGCACTTTCATGCGAGATAAGAGAAAGGAACACTTTCACAAAAAATAACGAAAACCGAGGGCAGATTACGGGAGTGGCGAGCTCGTCTTCGGCCGAAGTAAACACAAACTGAAAAGATGATTACATCTCTAGGAAACTTAGAAGGCGCTCTCATCTCCAAGCCTGAATAGTATATACAGCCATGGTTGTGGTTTCTGACTCCTTAATATAGTCTTCCCTCTTTTCCCACCTCTCGGGCTATGAACGCATGAAGAACAACAGCAGTTTCGGAGTGTCCACGTCGAAAAAAGAGAGGAAAGATAGGCAGTAGCGGTGCGCTGGGACGAGGCCCAGAAAACGCTCTTATCTGCCGCCCGGCGAGGTGCGCGCTCTCATACGAATACGTTTTCAGAGTACGTTGAGAAGGTCGGGTATGAATAATGGAGAAAAAAGAACTGAGAATATTGGTTATAAACTGTTTCATTTTTTTCATAAAGAAGTAAACTTTCGGAAAACCCTGAGTGGGAACCGACATTCCGATAAAACATTTTTTTTAACAAAACTTAAACTTCCTTTATTTTAAAATTATGCCTATCAGCCCCAAGTACTCTCGTTATTATGTTTTAGTTTTCTTCATTGCCTTAAAATTTTGCGTACTAAAAAGGTATGCGGACGCACTCTTACAAACAAAGCAATGATATTCAACAATTTTGCGAAGTTACAATGTCCGAGGATGCTCATCTGACTGCTTTGTGTCAAAGCGCGTTAGTGCAATTAAAGAAGAAAAACACATACACGACGACGGTATTAATTGACATAGCTCAGAAATCAACGACGAACAGCCCGCTACAGCCATGTGCACAAACGAAGTTTTTTTTTTGTTTTTTTTTTTTTTTTTTTTTTTTTTTTTTTTTGGGGGGGGGGGGGGGGGCTCGCGGTACAACAAACACTTTGTCGAATTATTAACACGTCGACTGACCTAAATGGGCACGCTGGCGGACCCCCAAAGATACTATAGCTCTCGGCACCCTTTCGCTAAAGGACACCCCGCTCCATCGCAGCGACGCGAGATGCCCAAGCGACGCAACTGGAGACCACCATCATCCATCTCACAGCTGTCTGCTTCCTTCCCGGGACAAACGCGCAAATAGAATGAAGATTCCACGAACAATTCAACATCGCCAACAAAGCATTTTTCTACAAAAAAAAAAAAAAGTTATAAGCGTCGAGAGGCCTAAGCATAAAGAGAAATAGCCGTAATACTTCACCGTCCCCCGAAGCACAGCGCTGTTGGAGTTCCGTCTCCTTAATCTACGCGACCCTTGAGTTTAAAACGCGATGTATTTTTGTTCCGTATTTTGGTTACAGCTGCGCCATACATTAAGCCGGCCATTTTTTATCCGGGTCTCAGCGTTTAATAACGAGTCCGCGCTCATGCCGTGCTTGCGCTTTAGCGTGAATGACGGCTGGAGACAAGGCCCTTTATTAAAACTGCAGAGTCAGCTATCCGAAAGCTAGTCCCCCGGACCGAAATGAAGAACGCCAAGTTCGCGTTGAAGGCACCGTTGAATGGGCTCAGTTATATCCGGGTCAACTTGGACCACTGAATTTGCTTTTCAGTTCATGAGTTTTTTTTTCGCGACTTTCTCAACAGCAGGTGTCTCGGTGCCTACAAAATACAACCCCTATCATAAATTAAGGTTAACTTTTTGAAACAGTATGAGAAAATAGATAGTTTTGGGGAACTGTTTTTGCAAGTCCGATAAGGTGCGATGGGCCCCTTCGGTACAAACTGTGCATGTGTGAGTTTTCTGCGGTAGGACATGTGCAGTTCGTACCGGGGAAGCTTTCGTACGCTATCGTGTGCAAACACGGTTTTCAAAAACTTTTTAATAGGGAGTTTTAGCGTTAAATCTTGGGTTTGGGCTAGTTGGTCCATTACTGAATAAAAGTAAAAAAAAGCGCGAAAAAACGGAGACAATGAAGAAACACGAACAACAGGGCAGGCGCGTCCTGTCGTCCGTGTTTCTTCATTGTCCCCGTTTGTTGGCGCTTTTTAACCTTTTATTGAGTTTTAGCGAGTCGTTTTCGGAGCCCACGGTTCCAAATCATGAATGGTGCAGCTGGTCCGTTCCGCGTAACCCGTGAAATTTAACGTATTTTAGCGACTCGTAAAACTGGCGGAACCGTGTGTACGATGATGATGACTGCGTTTTACAGGCAGCCGCAATCTCTTAGTAAACACGTGAAACATTCTACAGCTCGCAAAACCGTGGCGGCTCGTGTTTCCGGCGTACAACTGATGTAAACAAGACTGCGGACGTTTTATCTACCTGTCGGAATTTTAATACTTGCGAAGCTAGATCGAGCAAAAAGTGCCCGAAAAACCGCAAACGTAGGTGGTGTGTCTCCGTCATCTTGAACTTGAACGATCGCTCACGTTGTGTGCCGTCGAACCGAATCATTTCGTCCGCTTGCGGTCGCCACGGCAAACGGTCAGCTCGCAGATCCCAAACATTACTAGCATGCGTAGTTGACAGCATTCGCGATTGCTTACCATTGTGAGCTGTCCTCGAAATGATTTGGTTCAACCTCCAAATGAAGCAGAATATGCATGGATGGCAGATCGCCTCCCGCTGTCCTAAGCCTAACGCTCGGCTGGGGCGGCGGACAAACCGATCGCCATCTTTTTTTATGCCAGTCGCGAACAGTGCTGGCTGCGTTCCGGTCACGACTACAGTAGTCGGAGTGAGAGAAACGAACGAGAAGAGCCTCCCAAAGTTCCCAAGGATTCCCGCGCGCATGTACAGTGGCGTCGCCGATGCGTTCGAAGACGAACCGTTCGTGTGGAAACGACTCACTAAAACTCCCTTATAATGAAAACAACGCGACTATCCGAAACCGAAAGAAAAACGTATTTAACCGGGGAACGCGACAGAACAGCACACGACAAAACAGCACGCGACAAAACAGCACGGTCAAAACAGCACGCGTCAAAACAGCACAGCGTCAAAACAGCACGGCGACAAAACAGCACGCGTCAAAATAGCACGCGACAAAACAGCACGCGTCAAAACAGCACGGCGACAAAACAGCACGGCGACAAAACAGCACGCGTCAAATAGCACGCGACAAAACAGCACAGCGTCAAAACAGGACATCGTCAAAACAGCACGCATCAAAATAGCACGCGACAAAACAGCACGCGTCAAAATAGCACAGCGTCAAAGCAGCACGGCGACAAAGCAGCACGCGTCAAAATAGCACGCGACAAAACAGCCCAGCGTCAAAACAGCACAGCGTCAAAACAGCACGCGTCAAGATAGCACGCGACAAAACAGCACGCGACAAAACAGCACAGCGTCAAAACAGCACGTGTCGAAATAGAACGCGACAAAACAGCACAGCGTCAAAACAGCACGCGTCAAAATAGCACGCGACAAAACAGCACAGCGTCAAAACAGCACGCGTCAAAATAGCACGCGACAGAACAGCACAGCGTCAAAACAGCACAGCGTCAAAACAGCACGCGTCAAAATAGCACGCGACAAAACAGCACAGCGTCGAAACAGCACGCGTCAAAATAGCACGCGACAAAACAGCACGCGACAAAACAGCACAGCGTCAAAACAGCACGCGTCAAAATAGCACGCAACAAAACAGCACAGCGTCAAAACAGCACGCGTCAAAATAGCACGCGACAAAACAGCACAGCGTCAACACAGCACGCGTCAAAATAGCACGCGACAAAACAGCACAGCGTCAAAACAGCACGCGTCAAAATAGCACGCGACAAAACAGCACAGCGTCAAAACAGCACAGCATCAAAACAGCACGCGTCAGAATAGCACGCGACAAAACAGCACGCGACAAAACAGCACAGCGTCAAAACAGCTCGCGTCAAAATAGCACGCGACAAAACAGTATAGCGTCAAAACAGCACGCGTCAAAATAGCACGCGACAAAACAGCACAGCGTCAAAACAGCACAGTGTCAAAACAGCACGCGTCAAAATAGCACGCGATAGAACAGCACGCGTCAAAACAGCACAGCGTCAAAACAGCACGGCGACAAAACAGCACGCGTCAAAATAGCACGCGACAAAACAGCACAGCGTCAAAACAGCACGCGTCAAATAGCACGCGACAAAACAGCACGCGACAAACAGCACAGCGTCAAAACAGCACGCGTCAAAATAGCACGCGACAAAACAGCACAGCGTCAAAACAGCACGCGTCAAAATAGCACGCGACAAAACAGCACAGCGTCAAAACAGCACAGTGTCAAAACAGCACGCGTCAAAATAGCACGCGACAAAACAGCACGCGTCAAAACAGCACAGCGTCAAAACAGCACGGCGACAAAACAGCACGCGTCAAAATAGCACGCGACAAAACAGCACAGTGTCAAAACAGCACGCGTCAAAATAGCACGCGACAAAACAGCACGCGTCAAAACAGCAGAGCGTCAAAACAGCACAGCGTCAAAACAGCACGCGGCAAAATAGCACGCGACAAAACAGCACGCGACAAAACAGCACAGCGTCAAAACAGCACGCGTCAAAATAGCACGCGACAAAACAGCACAGCTTCAAAACAGCACGCGTCAAAATAGCACGCGACAAAACAGCACAGCGTCAAAACATCACAGTGTCAAAACAGCACGCGTCAAAATAGCACGCGACAAAACAGCACGCGTCAAAACAGCAGAGCGTCAAAACAGCACAGCGTCAAAACAGCACGCGTCAAAATAGCACGCGACAAAACAGCACGCGACAAAACAGCACAGCGTCAAAACAGCACGCGTCAAAATAGCACGCGACAAAACAGCACAGCTTCAAAACAGCACGCGTCAAAATACCACGCGACAAAACAGCACAGCGTGAAAACAGCACAGTGTCAAAACAGCACGCGTCAAAATAGCACGCGACAAAACAGCACGCGTCAAAACAGCACAGCGTCAAAACAGCACGGCGACAAAACAGCACGCGTCAAAATAGCACGAGACAAAACAGCATAGTGTCAAAACAGCGCAGCGACAGAAGAGCACATGCCAAAACAGCACAGCGTCAAAACAGCACGCATGCAGCAACTTCTAGCGCGCTCTTCACCTCTCTCTGCGCAAATAATTTCGAACCTCCTTGACCCATTCATTTATTGTCGCTAGGTTATAAAAAAAAGAATATTGCCTATTTCAGTGCTTACCAAACTCCGCAACCTAACTTCATTATAGCATCTAATGTGGCTCTCATGGTGACAAGTTGTTCTCTTCGACAAGAAAGAACGCACTGAAAGTCAATTATCGTGCGGCGATTTTACAGATTACAATATATAAGGCAGTATTTGCTTTACCTTTTGAGGACAAAAATCATATTTTGGTTTTGAAAAAGCGGTGACCAGTTGGACTCTTCCGCAAGTTGCCCTTCGACGAATTGCCCTATTACGAATTGACCCGTCGACGAGTTGGCTATCGACGAATTGGCCTAGACCCTCAATTCCTTTACAGTGCGGACTTTGACACATGCATTTTTTTACTTCATACGCTACATTTAGGGTTCATCGTTTTCGGCTTAAACCAAATAAAACCGGTAAATATACGCCGAATTCATTTTTCCGAATTCGTTTTTTACTGAAAAAGGTCAGTATTTTGGAGGGCGTTTGGAGGGAATCTCGGAGAAAAGCTCACCGGAGAAAAGTTCACCGGAGAAAAGCTCACCGGAGAAAAGCTCACCGGAGATACGCTCACCGGAGAAAAGCTCACCGCAAAACCGGCGGATGCGGAGAAAAGCTCACCGGTCATTGAGCGTATGCGGAGAAAAGCTCACCGATTTTTTTTTCTTCTTTTTATATGGAGGCTGTTGGATCATGCGTAACATATATCAATTTATTTTAATTAAAATTCGTAAGCTTTGTAAAAAATAAATTGTAATCTCTCTGTATTATTTGTAAGCTTATTGGGTACATTGCTTCCAAATTAATAATTGCGGGCGAGTGTTTTCTGTGGCTTACTCTCTAGGCAACGAAAGCCTAACTGAAAACTTTATGAACTTGACAAAGAGGAAAAAGTTAAAAAAACTTAATAATGTTTACCTAAAACCTAAAAATCAAAACTGTAAATGCCGAAAATCCGAAAGTGCACGCGCAACAACACGGTGTCTGAAATTCTCTTTGAAGCTTTTGTTAACCTTTGAAAACAGGATAAAACAGTCAATAGGATATCAAGGCTTCTTTCTTCCACGGACATGCACGTTTTCTAGCCGTTCGTGCTGGTGTTTCGACGCGTTGCCTTTGTGTGATAGTGACCTTCTACGGTGAGCCATTCATGACCTTCCGAGCTGCACACTGGCACCGTTGTTACTCGTGACCTATTTAAGAAGTAGTCTTCTGTAAGGTAGCGAATAGGGCGAGTTGGTAAACGTTATACATGATGAAATCGCTCAAACAATGACGACGGAGTGAAGACAACAAACAACGACAGGATGAAGCTGTTCTCGTAACTAAAGTTTTGTTAGTTAAATTAACAGAAAGAAAACAGCGTAGCCGACATTGATTACATCCACTAACACCTACTTATCTATTAGGCACTACACAATATTTGGAGCTAAGACGGTTCACACACCGCTATTCATATGATCTCGCAAAGAACAAACCTCTTTTTTTGACAGAGCTACCGACGGCGCACCAGCATTTGTCAATAAATAGTCGTCTTTTTTACCGGTGTACGATGTTCTGATTTTATATATATTTTTAATGAAGTGACGAATGCGAATTGTGTTAAATTGCCACGTTTTACGCAGAATCCGCTAAGTTAAAAAAATCGGTGAGCTTTTCTCCGCATCCGTTCAAAGGCCGGTGAGCTTTTTTCCGCATCTGCCGGTTTTGCGGTGAGCTTTTCTCCGGTGAGCTTATCTCCGGTGAACTTATCTCCGGTGAGCTTTTCTCCGGTGAGCTTTTCTCCACCGCCCGTTTGGAGAGGGGGGGGGGGGGGTGACTCATTACTGATCGTATCACCACTTCATTTCGCAGTTTTCATATTGTCTTCGGGATTAGTTCAACTTTCAAGAAAAGCTCCAGGGGCGCAGGTGTCTTCAGGACAAAGTCTGGGTTTTTGCACCTGATAGGGATTTGTGTGCCGAATTCTTTGGTCAAAGAAGAGAGTTTAATCATGAACTGAACAGTGAAGATCAAGGGCGTCCGTAAATGTCGCACGTTTGTTTAACAACTCTAGCTTCCGTCTACTAGAGGAGGGAATAAATACGATTGTTTTATTGTCGTTTGTGTGGTCGGAGCGAAGTTATCACCTCTCGCAGTCGTGAAAATGGGGAAAAAACGCACTGAGTAGAATGCTTGCGAATTTCTGGATTTTGATCTTTTCCTCTCCAACCGAAGTGGTAGTGAAGATCATGTTCGTCCTGTGTACAAATACGAGCACACGACGATAATGGCAGGTCACAATAGGACCCCAGTGCGTCTTGCAGAACAGGTCCCGTCGGCTGGCACAGATTGCAACAAATACGAAAACCAGTACATGGTTTACTCACTATATATTTTAAACAAACGCTTTTAAAAACTATTGAATTTTTGTCAGTATACTGGTTTTCGTCAATAAACCAAAAAGAACCGAGAAGCTTATGAGTCTACAAATATACATCTCAATAAACCAAAAATTTCTGCTTGTAATTAAAAACTAAAAAGTACGCCGAATTTCAAAATAATAAAAACCGAAAAGGCCAAACCTTAGCTATATTGTCAATGTCCTGTTTTGACACTGTACTGTTTCGACGCCGTTCCCTTCTGTCACTGTGCCCTTTTGACGCTGTGATGTTTTGACACTGTGCTGTTTTGACGCCGTGCAGTTTTGGCACGTGCTCTTCTGTCGCTGTGCCGTTTTGACGCTGTGCTGTTCTGGCGCGTACTATTTTGACGCGTGCTGTTTTGTCGCCGTGCTGTTTTGACGCTGTGCTGTTTTGACGCGTGCTGTTTTGACCGTGCTGTTTTGTCGCCGTGCTGTTTTATCGTGTGCTGTTCTGTCATGGTGCCATTTGACCGTCGTGAGGCTGTCCGAGAGGAGAGAGAAAACAAACTTCGGAGCGAACGGGCAAAGGCGACGATTCTGCGTAGCGATTTGTTTTGTGCGCTCACAAATAGAAGTCGTTCTCTGAATGACATTTCTTTAAGTCCCTACGCGAAGCATTCCCGTCGTCGCACTGAGATGGATGCGAGGGAGATCGAGCTACATGTTGAGTTCCCATTTTCTTATAGCGCGCATGCGCGGATCTAGGGAGAGTGGCACATGCAACATCCCCTATGCACTGACAGAAATTGAAGCCCGCCTTTCCCCACACCGGGCACTGCGCGTGCGCACAAACCGCCCGAGGCAGCTGCGCGTGCCCAGGGCCGACAGCAGTGCCGCCGCCATGGCGTGACGTCAGAGTTGTGCACTACGATCGGGTGGAGTCTATCAGGTAGCGCCAAAAGTGCATCGTCACGCCGCTTCTTGTCTTTCTGGGGTTTGCTGATCCGGCTAAACCGATCACGCGGTCAAGAAAGCGCTTTGGTTTTAGGGGCGAAGCTCCTTAAGGCGTGGGTCTGTCCCTCCTAGTTGTGGGTATGTAGCCACTTCGAGGTTTAGTTTATGAATGGCTCAAGAGATGGCGTGTTCCGGAATTAACTTTATGTAGAGATGACAGATGGCGCTTAGCTCATGTTATAAAAGGCACTCGCTCTTGGCGCTGCTCGTAGTTTAGCTGGATGGAGGCAGTAGACAAGGCTGCGGAGCGGAGAGCGCGCAAGGCGGCGGCAGCGCGCGCTCGCAGACAGAATCCAGCCGTGCGAGAGCGAGAGGCCGAAGCATGTCGTCAGGCTGCGCGTCGACGCCGCCAAGATCCGGCCGTGCGAGAGCGGGAAGCCGAATCGCGTCGTCAGTCAGCTCGGCGACGCCGCCAAGATCCGGCCGTACGAGAGTGGGAAGCCGAAGCGGCACGGCAGCGTCGCCAAGATCCGGCCGTACGAGAGCGGGAAGCCGAAGCGGCACGGCAGCGGCGCCAAGAGGATCTGCAGAACGTCAGGAAACGGGAAGCGGCAAGAAAGCGCGCGTATCGGCAGGCAGACCCCGATGCAGCGAGAGCTCGTGAGGCGTCTGCAAAACGCATCAGGCGAGCTCAGCCCGAAGGTGCCGACGCGCGGTTTAAGCGAGACTTTCTAGACGTTTCGTTCGGCCATAGCTGTGGTGTGTGTGATAGATTGTGGTTCTCAAACAGTCTAGTCACAATATCTTCCATAAAGAACGACCAGGCTCGCGCCAATGCCATCGCCGTGCTGCAGCGCGAGTTCCCTGCCAGCAGCGGTGAGTACAAGATTTGCTATAGCTGCAAGGATTCGCTAGTGGCGGGAAAGGTGCCTCCAATGAGCGTATCTTACGGCTACACGTACCCACCCAAACCGGATCACTTACCTTCTCTGAACCTTGTGGAAGAACGACTGATCGCTCCTCGTTTGCCGTTCATGAGCATAAGGCGGTTGACGCACGGTAATGGACAGTATGGCATCAAGGGGCAAGTGGTTAACGTTCCGATAAACGTCCCCACCACGGTGCAATGCTTACCTCGGAACATTCCGGACGACGTGGCCATCGACGTTCATCTCAAGCGCCGGCTCGTGTGCAAACCGTCGTATAAGAGGGGTCTCGTTAAGAAACGTAACATCCACGAGTGGCTCAAACATCTCGAGCATTCTCCGTTATACAAGTACCTCAAAATCAAAATTGATTGGAGGCGCCTCGCAAACGTGCAAGACGACGGCGCCGTGGACGACGACGAGATCGAGCCGGCGCCGGAGGTTAACGATCTCGAAGATCCTATGCAGGCTGTGATTGCACTCAACACAATGGCGCATACCTTGATCTTTGACGACGGAGCCTGCGGCGTCGACACTGTGGCGGCAATAACCGCCGAATTAACGGAAGAATCGCTGGTTTACCGACGATTCACTCCGGAGCTTCGCCCACTCATCATCATTCACCACGTGGATATGCTGTGACTTTTTTCTGTGCGCGATTGGTTTAGTTCGTTATAACAACCTCCACCATAAGAAAAAGAGAGACACCGAGTGACATGACGATGCTCTTGTGGCGCGGTTTGATTATACTTCGTTTCAACTTGAGTCCAAAGCCGTGCTGAAGTCCAGAACCAGTCGACGTCACGAGCTGATGGGACTTACATCAGAGAGCATCAAACGTTCACCATCGTGGTGGTCTTCGTCGCGTTTCTACACGTTATCTATCATCGCTGAAGCAATCGTAGGAGACCTGGTGACTCGCAGTTTTGATGATGCTTGATTGGTCCTGTTATTAGCTCGTAGAGTCGGCTGAAAAGAAGTATAGCTCCATCGGATTGTAGCGTCGGCTGTGGTCCGAGTTCAAGTAAAACCGAGTAGGGTTAACAAAATCTTTGGGGGGAATTTCGGACGTCACCTGAAGATGCGTCGCCAGCGTTCGATTGGGACTGTCACTGATTGAACGCGAGTTTTCACCGCCATCGCGGCACTCGTGTCCAATTGATGCCCCGCCCTCTTTATGCAAAAATTCGGCACTGCGGCCTTTGTCCAGGGGATGTCGGGTGTGGCGTCTTCTAATCGCTCGCATTCGCCGGACGAAGCGCTCGCAGGAAGTGCCGCAGTCATTCGAATGCGTCGCGAGAGAAAGGAGCAGACTGAAGAGGGCTGAACCATAGCCCCGTATAGTAGACCAACTAAACTCACGGATGTCACGCCACTGCGGTGGTGCTGCTGTCGGTACTGCACATGCGCAGACTCACGAATTCGGTTTCTGCGCACGCGCAGTGCCCACACCTGGGGTGGGAAATGCGGACTTGCTCGTAAACACTGTGTTTGTGTATACCGACAATTCCTGCCCAACCTCTGGCTTCCCCATGCTTTGGCGCCGTTGCGCCTGCTTCACGGAACCACCGCCAGGGGCGTTACCTCCCCATACAATGAAGACCATGCTTGTGCGCTACGCCCTGGCTACACAACCGCAACGTGCACTCGCAATCAAACCTAACTGGAACTCTCCAACGAGCGTTCCAGTTAAGGCTAGCCCACATGGTGCGTTTTTCTCCGCGTCTGCGTCGCGTCTGCGCCTGCGCTTTGACGTCACTTCCGGCGCCGGGACGAAACGCAGCGTTTTTAGGCGCATTCCGGCGTATCTGGAGGAGCCAGATATTTTGCGTCCAGGCGTCGCGTTTCGCGCTGCGTCTAGAAAGCAACAACCAACGAACGGCCGTGTTCACTAGTTGCAAGGAGCGTTTGAATTTTCTCTACTGTTTTCGCCACTGTAGGACTGTAGTTTTCGCCACGGACCTTGCGACAAAGGTGATAAAAATAATAATAATTTTTATTTGCACAGATTGCGATACCTACTCGGCAGCGTGCAAGGCTAGGCAGACAGGTTGAGACCCTTACGCAGGTGCGCCTGCTAGCCCACCGCCAAGTAGGAAAAGGGATACGGGAGGGGAAAATAAAAATGCAAACACTCAAAACAGAAAGATACACATACAAAAACGAGTAACAGCACTGTGCCATTCCACGGCAGAGCGCCCGCCAACGCTCACAGCAGGGCGAACATGGGTAGTTACGTCCTTCCCCCCGCGGACATCAGTTTACAATACCTTTTGCACAAATCCAGGGACCTCTCCCTGCTCCGCGGGAGACGCTGACGCTCCTTCAGCGGAACAGAGAGGAGCTAGCGAAGTACAAAAGCATCCTGCACTCTTGCAGGCGAAATTTAAAGAATACAAGGACACCGAGAGACAAAGGAACAAAATTAATACTATCGGCAACAGCCGCATGAACACAACCTCTGTAGCGGCCAGCTGTAAATGTTTTGGCTCGTGAGATGGTGATGCCGATGGCGTACCGAAAGGTGGATGAGGCGTACGCACTAAAAAGGATGAAAATGAGTGAAATTGAGCTTCATTGCATTTTATGTAATAAAAATGCGTGCTTACTATTAATAAAATTAAATATTTCGGCATGTAGCCATCATTTAACGCGCGATTTTTATCTAAAATTTGCGTTTGTTTCTTAAGCGCGTCTGGCTACGTTGGACAGACGCTTCGGAAACGCAGACGCGAACCGCTGCCCGGTAGCGCTGCGTGTGGTTTGACTGGGCGCACGCGTCTGGCTTCCAAGCCGAGACGCGCGTCTAGACGCACTGAAAAACGCGCCATGTGGGCTAGCCTTTAAGCTTAAAACGCTCGAACGAGCGTTTTCTTCCACGGGGTGCGAGCCTGGTGGCAGCCGATGATATCAATTGGTCACGTGGCAGCGGGCCCATTTCAGAGCATGGGGGGGGGGGGGGGGGGGACAGGGAAGGGGGAAGGGGAAAGGAGGGAGGGGCGCGGTAGACTCCGATGTCGGGCGGGTATCGCATCAGATAACGTTAAACAAGCAGTATCAAGAACTATCAAAAATACGCGGTAATCGGAACGGTTTCATTTTATCTTTATTTTTTTGTGTCGGAAAATGAGCTGTATAATACAGGGTACAGAATAAAAATACAGCAGAAAAAAAAAAGAAGCGGCGCATGTTTATTTGTTTTAAGCATTCCACCTGAAAACCTACCGCCCCCCCCCCCCCCCCCCCCCCCCCCGCTCGCTCAGAGATGGGCCCGCCGCCAAGTGACCAATGGACCTTTTCCACATACCGACGGCACCAGGCGGTGGCTGCACGAACTAAAAATCGAGGAAGTGACCTACCTGCGCTACCAATCGATAACGGGAGCTACGCTACCAGTTTCTTCGCTCTCTGAGCAGCGGCGAGTGCCCAAAGCGACTTTAAAGAGGGGCATCCGTGGCGTCCGTCCAGACGTCATGTTTTGCTTTCCGTCCACTTTCTTTTTTGGTGTAACGCAATTATATGTATGCTGAAATTACGCGTTCTACTCCTTGGTTCACAGCGTCCTTCCGAATTTCCTCGATTTCTGGTACCGACTTCCGCCGCTTGGCATCGGGCGCTCGCGCGTGCGCAGAACGCTTCTCGAAAAAGGTCCATTGGTGCCACCGGCTGCCGCCAGGCTAGCACCCCACGGAAAAAGACGCGCGGTCGAGCGTTCCAGTTAAGTTTGCGACTGTACGTGATTTCAACACTTTCTCAACTCATATTTCATAGCGGGTGAGCACCTACATATGTAGTCTCCAAAATGTGAATAAATGTAGTGGACGGTAAGTATGACCCAACACAAATTACAGGCTAGAAAGACAAGCTGGTAAACTTTCACAATCTGGAAAGAGCGAACACTGAGTGTTTTTATTTCTGAGGCCAAGGACCAGGCGGAGAACAAAAGGTATACAGGAATAGCAACAGCCAGGGTTCTCAGGGGCTCACGTTAGG
Source organism: Ixodes persulcatus (assembly GCA_013358835.2). Lineage (NCBI taxonomy): Eukaryota > Metazoa > Arthropoda > Arachnida > Ixodida > Ixodidae > Ixodes > Ixodes persulcatus. The sequence goes on from JABSTQ010003147.1 coordinate 48,501, forward strand.
TAAAGGCGCACTGTGCCTGTTATCAGGCGCCCGTCACTACCTCGAGGTGCGCAAGAAAGATGTGGGCAGGTAAGCACTGAAAGCCAGTCAAGTAGCACCGAAAAAGAACCTAGAAGGGTGCATGGGCTGATCCAGCTTCGACGCCAGGGGCGCCCGAGCCAAGCTGAGCTTTGAGTGAAGCCTCAGCAGGATGCACCAAGTGGGACCAGACGGGCCTTCCTTAATGTCCGTCGCAAAAAATGCCTACCGCAAACTGTTGAGAGCTGGAGGTAGAGTTTGGGACGCAGTCTTTCCTAGAAAGGAGCTTCAGTCACTTCCCATGGTCCCGGGTGTTGATTGGGGTCTCGAGAAATGACAGCCCTGGCACGTTCTTGCCCGCAGCTACAACGACAAATGCCAAAAACAGCAGCAAAAATGCAAGAACGCACGCCTATTCACGTCGTTCACGTTTTTTGTTTTTGTATGGGTGAGCTGCGAACCCTTGTGGTGATAGCTGGCAACCGACGATTGGGCAGGCATTATCGTTATACAGGAGGCTATGGCTGAGCAGACGCGTGCCGAGTATGAGCGTGCTCAACGTGCCAGAGGAGACAGAGCATCGTTTTGGAGGGACAGAAAAGCCAGACACATATGACGCATAGCTATGCTCTACAGTCTACACAGTGTGCTACCGATTAATCCGCGGAATGTAGCCTTTGTAGAAGACAATAAATGAAATCTCATTTAGATGTGGTTTCAGCGATGCACCAAAAAAGCATAGCCCCGTTTTATTTACGAGGATTTCCGCGTGTGCACGCGAAGCCAGGAAATTGGCGTCACCACACTAAAACTTAATTATAAACTATGAAATCCCCAAAACCTTGAAAAAAAAAAGCAAGCAAAAAGACGGACAATTACTTACACGTTGCGTGTGATTGTTTTATTTGTTCCCTGTTTTGGGTTTATCATTATGCAATTAGTTCACCAGCTTGTCTGCGTTTTTTGTTTCACTTTCAACACTAAAACGTTTCTGAAGGCTTGTCCATGCCAAAACGGCTTGTTGTGAGCGTCCGCCATTCGTCAAACGGGTATTGAACGCGTTCAAAAACACGTCTGGTCAAACAAAGGCCGCGTACAATCTAATAAAAGTGCTGATGAGCGAACACTGCAATTCATAGTTGCCCACTCCACCTTTACGTAGTTTGGCTCGAAGGTTATAACTCTTAGTAAGAGAAATATGCGGCGTTTATGGTGTCCTGATCACAGAGGCATTCTATCGCAAAGCACGCAAAAAAAACACAAAAAACTTCATTGTGCACCTGCCGCCGCCAGCTTCCACGCTAAATCACATAAAAAAAAAACTCAAGCGTTTTTTTTATTTTTTTGACGTCACATTTTTTTTTTCGGCGGCCGAGACGAAAGTAATCGAATGTTTTAGTTAGGTTCATTTAGCAGTATAACCTCGAAGGGAATATGTAACGCAGGTGGCGGCACTTTCATTGCTGCGACCACTGGCACGCTTCCCTTGACCAGTACGTCTTGACGGCTAGACCCAATAGCACCTAAGAAGACGAGGGGGCCATTTCCCTCAAACGCCATCGCTAGTGGACCTAGGCAGCGCCGCCCAGCTTGCGTCAGCATCGTCTCGCAGCGTCTGCCGTGTCTGCCAAGACATGTGCCGCGGCGCCTCTCGTCTTTGCCGCTCGGTGCGGGCCGGCGATGCACTAACGGTGACGTCATATCTTGTCTTCTAAGTGGCATTGCTTCATCCGAGGACACCAAGTTCCATTCTGTCTCCCTCGCTCGCTTTTCCGCTGCACTCATGCTAATTGAGACGGCGATTTTGCCAACTTTTAACAGTGTGCCTTAATGCTAAGGAATGCCCGGTGACCAGCCCGCCTGCGCGCGCCTTCAGCCTAAGTTACCTCGAACGCGAAATAACGCTCGGTGCTAAATACGTTCCTGCTTTGTTTTAGTATAACCCCATGGGTGCTGCACTTTAGCGGGACAGCTCAGATCTTGACAGAACCAATACCAAAATAGCACGAATGCACAGAGACTCCAACAAAAACAAGACGAAGCAGAAAGTCGAAATGCTTCTGACGTCCCAACGGAGGCTATCACCAAAATGGCGGCCATCAAAAAGGCCATTAATTAAACGATGACTCCCTCGCCCACTGCAGTCCGTCCTCCCTCTCAATCCCTATGATGCAACCAGCTGCCCAAATCGAACGCCGCTGCTCTTGAAAATTCTTTTTAATCTTCATTCTTCTTTTCTTTTCTTACCTCCTTTTTGTTTGATACAATCTGGTGTCTTTCCTTTATTAATGTCCTTTTTTTTTACTTCGAAGAGTACCGAACCTGCACTTCGTTCTACCATAATTCAGCAAACAGCGAAGGCTACGGTCCGGGTGAGCCAATCAGCGCGTTGGAAAGAGTCATGTGACAGCGTAATGTTTAAGTGCCCTGCTTTTGCGGAGAGTTTTCATGCGCCTCTCTCCGTTGCTCTGATTGGTTGAAGTGGACCGTAGCATCTATTGTTTGCCAAGTTATCGCGAAACGATGTATAGAATGTGACGCGTGCGAATGTCTCGGTTCTCGCTTGCGTACGCCCATCGTGGAGTCTGAGTAAGATCAAGAAACAGAGCGGCAAAACTGGCTCCGTCTGCAATCGGCCTCCTCTCAAGACTGCACGACGGGCATGACCACTCCGAGTGACCAAATGGGGGCGGGCCTACGTTGACGGAGGAAAAGGTTTTGTCGGTGCGCGATACCCTAGAAAAATTCAAGTCGAACATGGGCCATTCTCTACGTGAAACGTCCTCAGCCAGCAGAAGACACCAATGACGCGTCGTCTTCTCGACAGTTGATCGGTTAACCAAGCTGAACAATGCGGCGAAGTAATCTATTCACAGCTCATTATTAATTTTGGTGGTTAATAACCTGTCCGGATTGATCTCGTGCAAACACCAAGGTCAAACGGATGAGTCTACCGTTAGCATCATTATCATTTTCCGCTGTCACCAACAGGGAAAAGGATAGACTGCTCCTGCCTCTTTTTTTTACTTTTTCTGGTCCTGGTACCCCCGGTCAGGCGACTGGTTTCGCCTTTAGCACCAAAGACCTTCCCATGGTCCCCTCCCTTCCCTCCTAAAAACAACAACATCAACAACCACAATCTGAAACATAAACTGGGCTGTTCAGTTGTTTCTGTCTCGAAAGCTTCGTCTTTAAGTTAACTCTTTCCTCCTTTAGAGCGTTGCCATTAGTACCCCCATGACAGGGAAAAGCTGACGGCGTCCGTTTGCGGACAAAACAGTGGAAAGGGAATTTCGCCGCGTAGAGAGAAGGAGAGTAGTGAAGGACAAAGGCGAGAGGGAAGTGACGTCACGGGGCGGAAGCCAATCCGGGCGCGGATGCTGGGGCGAGTCTGAACTTGCAGGTGTGCGGAGCGCGCATGCTTTGGTTTGTGCCACAAAACAGAGTTTGAACCAAGTACTATACTTCGTTTCAGCTTCCGTCCGAGCACAACCAAAGGCTGAGGGACGGTTCGCAACTTCAAGAAAAGCATTCCTACGCACCACAAAGTAGTCCGCAAAAGTAATTAAAAAAAACTGTTCTGTGCATAAACATTGCACAGCATTCCAGGTGTGTACTGCTGAGAATGATTTTGCAACGAAAGAATTAAATATCTTAAGTTTATGTTTTTATTAATATATATAAATGCATGTGGTTTGGTGAAAACACGTACATCCGCTGGCAACACGGCTGCTGCGCTCGGTTTTTCTGTGTGATTTCGTACCCGAAATGGCCGAGTCATGACTTCGATGCTTTCCTTACCGAGTCGCTTCAAAACATCCTTTCGCAAAAGCATGTTTGGGCGTCAGGCGCGAGAGGTCGTGATGAATGCCTACTCTCAAACACGGCAGGAAACTCCGGCCGCGTCGTACCGCGAATGCTTTCTAAACAATAAAAGCGTCCGGGCCACTACAATATGAGAGGCGGCGAAATCGGGGCACCCCTTTAACGGCCATTCACATTGCACGCCGAGAAGCAGGTGCAAAGGACTGCGCCTCGAGCTCTGGTATATCCAGATAAAACAAGGAAACATCAACGGCCGGGTCATCGGGCACCTTGCAATGTGTACTTACATCTCGAAACTATGCCGAAATGCCGAACAGGTGGAAAGCTCGGACAGAGACGGCAGCGGCTAGCCTACGTACTGACATCCCCTGTGACTGAATTTCAGAACATGAAAGGGCACTTTTTAAACCTGTAGCAGACGATACCGTTTATACACCCGTAGCAGACGAAATACTCGGCGAGCGCGGGCGGCGCGGACGACCAGCAGCGCAGCGGAGTGATACAAAAGTGCAGGCGAGATCAGGTGACCTATTGCCGGCGTGTGATTGGCTCCGGTCACACGTAGATTTGGCTGCGCTCGGACGGAAGCTGAAACAAAGTATAGCGCTGGTCCAAGTAAGAGGTTTCACCCTCAGTTTCCCTGCCCATATCAAATACACAGGTAAATACTTTAATTGCTCGCTATACCTTTCTTGTAAGTATTGTTTTACGACAATTTAATAGGCAAGAAAAAAAAAAAACTCTTCGTCATGACTACCCTTGAGCTTCTGTCTATTCTAAGGTCTCTTGAGTACGAACCCCTCTCCCGTATCTTTCAGAGAGCTACGGCTCCATCTTTCCTCTTCATTAAAATTAACTGTTGGGCTAGTTGGTTAAACATCTTAATTACAAAAGCGCAACATTTTTAAGCATTTTTACGTGGGAATTTAATTGGCATTTTAGTTTAGTAAATCTCCTCTCATTTTCGTCTTTCTCTTATCATGCATTAAACAATCAGTTGTTAGTAAGCGCTTGTCCTGTTCATTCTTTGTTCTGTCCTTGTCCTTTGCGCTTTTGTAATTAAGATGTTCTTCTTCATCTTTCTATATCACGTGTTACTTTTTTTTGGTCAGCTGTATACGTTACCGAGTGCCGTATTTCTAGCGGCACTCTAACTGAAGTTTCGTAATTCCAGATCGGACGCAGCGCGAAGGTACTGCGCTCGTTGCCGAAATTTATGAAAGCTGGAATGGCCGGGACGCCAGAGTGTCTCCCTCACGGGCATGCCATCTGTCTGTCTACGAGCGAGACGTAGCTCTTAAGACTACTTAGGTGTATTAACTCTGCCTTTCCCTATGGTCACTGACAGCTTCAGAAGCGTCGGTCATTATGCCTCCACCTGTTGCTTCGGGGTTGGTTCATCGGGGTTCTTATCGGTCAATGCATCAATCGCATTGACTGCCGAGTAATAAGAAGGCGACAGGCCACGCCCTCTGTTTCTTAATCTGCCATTGAAGATAGTACAGATACGATTATACCGGGCGACCGCGAGAAAACCGAACCCTGTTTTTGGCACCGCAAAATAAACTAAGACATCGCGGAGAGCTCTAACTGTGTCATAACGTTGCCCCAGCCGTTCGAGCAAGATGCCAAAGTTTCAGCACCAACCGTTATCTTATTCAAAAGTTATAACCGATTTTCTGTACATTTCAACCAAAAAATAATGGCCGATCTCGCTCTCGAATACAAAAAGTTCTATGGCGCCAGAAACCAAAAACGGGCGAAAGTGGGCCTATTTTCCCATTGAAATTTTCAGGAAATCACTTATAACTTTTGAATAAAAAGCGGTTGGTACTGAAACTTTGGCATCTTGCTTGAACAACTTGGCCAACATTCTGGCGGAGTTGGAGCTCTCCGCAATGTATAGTTTATTTTTGCAGTGCAAAAAACAAGGGTCGGTTTAATCGCGGACGCCCTATAGAACCAGTTCGAACAAAGGAAGGCGCAAAAGCGTGCCCGCAATATTGTGACGTCGATGCTTTCCATTACGAGAGGTGCCATATGTCCTCAACGTTGGTATTCATATCAAACACATGACGTGAGGAGCTGTCTCTTATTCGTAAGTGGTAGTCTGAGCTACTCCAGTTGTCAATGTCGGCACTAATACTGGTTGTATAAAAAAAAAAATTAAGCACGAAGGGCAAGAAAACGGACTTTAAAAGTGCTCTGTGTGTAGACTACGCTTCTATTTGTTTTGGTTATGTTCAGCCGACTATAGTTTGAACATTCAACCATACGACCTTTAACTTTCGGAAGGTTTATTAATATCCTGAGCAAATACAGAAGCACACAATAGTCAAGTTGCAGAAAAGTCAAATACTTTTTTGAACTCAGTCTCCGGGATCACCATTTTTCTTTTCATTTGACATATCTCGCCGCAACTTTAATCTCGTCATATAAATAATGGGAATAAAACGTAGGTACTACATCAACAAAAACCATTGGAAGTTCACAGCACTTTACATGCTATACACTCAAATATGTCTTAAATTTGTTTAGTACAGCCGTAAACGTTTAACACGGTGTTTGTGTGGAGAAGCCCGTAATGTAGTAGCCGCGCCATCATCTGGATCAGCCTCCTGCATTAAACAACAGCAAGAACAACAACAACAAAAACACATCCCTGTTTTTTGCTTTATTTTTTCTGCTTTCCCGTCATTTTTTTTTTTTTTTCAATAAATTTACCTGACCTTGTTATACTTCCGTGCACACGAAACACTTTATCCTGTCACACTGAGCAATTGAAAGTTCGGCACCGAAACATCCACCAGAAATTCTTCCAACTTGCCGCGATCGTCCCGTCAATTGTGCATCGTACAGATCCACTTCGTCCCTATTTCTTATTTATTTGTTCCCCACTCCGCTTCCTTAATCTCCCTTTCTCATGCACTCAATCCCAAACTGAGCAGATACCAAAGTTCCCTTTTAAAGGCATTAACCGAAACAAGGGCTCCCACCACAGTACCCAAACGTCCCCCAAAACCCCTTTTATACATTTCCAAATTAAGGTTCAGTGATCGGTGCTTTATTTTCTGAATTCGCGTTACCCCAGTACGAGCTTCCTTATTCCCTTCCAGACAGTCCCTCTTCTCCCATCTTCGCAATACTTTCTCGCTTCTCCCATCTAATGGAGCGCGCAGGAACCGGAAGCCGACGCCGATCTCCCAGTGGTGCATCAATGCTTGATCTCTCCAAACCCATCTGGCGCAGCAAGGACCCACCCATCGGGACCTCCATCCCGAAGGAGTTTCCCCGATTTATTTCCAATTAGTTGGCCGCGACGGGCAGTCGACTTTTACACATAGAGGCACTTACACGCGGTTAAATGGGTTTCCTTAACTACGGAATGGTTACCTCGAGAACTAAAATCAATGTCCGAACAGCACTCGCAGCGAAAATATCTCATCAAACATCGAAAAATAGAAAGGAAAGCGCGTCTGGTAGATATTTAATGAGAAAGTCAATCCCGGCGCTACATCAATTTAGGCTCCACACGCGAAATATGGTGTTCTTGATCTCGAGAGTGCGCTGCGTCGTGTGAAGCGTGACCTTGTGCGCGAGCGAATAAAACGTAGCTTTTTTAAATGCGTCTCTCCACTTCCTTTTCGCCGGAAATAAAGGTTCTCTTAAAGCTGCGTTCCGGTGCCACCAATCTGTTTAGTGGTGCACCTAAACTGCCACTAAAATAGCGTAAGTAAACGCAGAAACAAGATGTACACTCTAAGCTCGGTAGCCTATAATATAGGTGCACATTTTCAAATTCTAGTACTCTACCTCTATTTTATAAGGTACATTGTAACCTATGTGGAGCGCAAGCTCGTCTGCTTCTTTTATAGGGGTTGTGATAGCGTCAGAAGGCCGAGCTCTGATTGGCTTTGATTGAGGGATAGTATGTAGACCCCAAAGCAGCTTGCTTTGAGGTCTACCCACTATCCTTCCGATCAGAGCCAATGAGAGCTCAGCATTGTTCTGATGTCACTGCAACCCCTGTACAAGAAGCAGACGACTTGCTCCTCGCATAGGTCTGTAACCTTTTGTGTAGGTATACATGCTTCCGATATGTATTAGAGGCTACTTTGCATCAGTTTTGTACACGTTACTATAAAAAAGTAATCGATTACAATTACTATTACTCTTGGCTAAAAAGTATCCGATTGGATTACTTGATTACTCAACAGCAAAAGTAATTGGACATTGCTTCAAGAAGTAACCGTTACATTTTCGATTACTTTATTGTGTGAAGACTTACATCTTTAGCGCTCATAACAATGAACTACTTCGAACCTATACTTCCCATTTTCACAAGTATTGAAGAAGAAAAATGGGGTTCCCACTTCGTGGTCGTTGCACCTTCTTTGAATCTCTGGTTCCAAATAAAACGTATTTCGTTTTCTTGCTTTATATATATATTCTTGTACTGGCAACCAAGAGGCCCTTACTCTCTTTCGCACACACACGCGCTTCTCCAGATATTACTCACATGTGGATGAACTCGCATGTTATACAAAAGAGCAGCAGTTCCAGGATTTGATACGGATCATGGCGTAGTATCCATTAGCAGAAGAGATCGCCCCGACCACTTCTCAACTCAAAACCTTGCTTGTCATAAAGACCACGTCGGGGAAATACGGGATCTTGACGTGTATTTGAACTGGCTTTGTTATATTTTGCATCCGTTTTAGATATTTTTGGGTTCTGGTTCTCCTACGGCTACGGGCTGCGGGTAGGTACCGTAAGCAGGATTGTTTTTCTTTTTTTATTTCGGTGTGTGTGTGCGTGAGGGGGCTTGTTTGAATGAAGGATTTACAAAGCTACAGTCTGCTCCCTCAAACATCGCCCTGAATGGCCTTTGTCACGCACTGGGGCTTTCCTGGGGCTTTCCACTCCCAGTCCCAGCTCGAGCAAAAACGGACATTCCACAGAAACTGTATATATAAAGGGGTTAACCTCGTTTCCTACAGCTCCGCAAAAATATTTCTTTCTTTCCGTTCGAAAAAAGTAAAAAGTTAGCACAAAACACGCGACGTCCACGACGACAGGTGTCCTGAATTCAAAGAACAAACATACAACGGTTTAAAAATATCCTATATTATATATTCGAACAAGAAAACTTGTCCCTGATAGTGACATTGCCTTTAGCACACCCCACAGCAGATATTCGGTTTTTTGTTCACCAATATCCAGGGGCACTGTACTTGGAGCAAAACAGCTACAGATGTAGAATCAATAGCTGAGCATCGAAAGGGAGGTGGAAGTTCGTGACATAATAGACCGCATCACACATCACGATGTCTTCATCACGGCTACATGAGGCATTCCGAGTGGGAGTTCTCTCGACCTTTCATCCTGAACCGAAATCTTCTCGGTTGTCGGCGATACAAGTGAGGGCCGACGAAGACGAGCTCGTCTGCAACATCTGTCTAAAATAAATATACAAAAAAAAATCTTCGCTAAGCGTGTGGGGCCCCTAAATACGGAGGATATGTCAACCATTCGTCAATCATTGAGTGTCATGAGTGTCGAATGCTGCCGCTCGTGTCCCGAAGAAAAATACAAATATGTCTGAGGCGAGATAAGACGGAGGGGGGGGGGGGGGGGGGGAGGTGCTGCATAAATTCATAAAGCAATATATTTTGTTTTTATTTTTATTAAAAAATATACGTAAAACTACCGAGCTCTGCTATTGGACCAAACAGTTCATTAAAACGAGTGCATATTTTTAACCAAAAGTTGGAATTAAAGTGCCGACGAGTACAACCTCTCGCCAGCTCTTGTCGTTATCTTGATATACGGTTATTAAGAGAGGGACAAAAAGCGCGCAAATAGGTCTTTTAATATGGCTTGACAAATGAATCAATCCAGCCTACAAAAGCACCTATCGTACGCGTCACAGTTTAGACGAGCACAAGTCACAAGCACAATACTCTTCCCACACATTTAGCGGCTTCGGCATCAATTCACATGTGTCTGTTTCTAAACAAGGTTCACCGCCCATTGTCGGTAAACCCTTGATTCCTCTGTATGTTTCATTTAAATCTCGTCTCTCGTATTTTTGTTTAACTCTAAGACATTTTTTTTGCTGGTTTCCAAATAAACATCCTTTTTTCTTATCGTTGCTCGCCATGTAAGAAAAAAAAAATACATATGCTACTAGAAGCCCACTGGATCACAAGATATTGTGACGTCCTCGTGCTATCAATTTCGGCCAGACCCTGTGAATAGAGAACAATGTGCACAGCCGACAGAAACCCCCGTCTCTGCGCCGTAGCAAATCACAAAAAAAAAAGAGCCCTTCGAGGGCTTTGAAATTATCAGAATTACCTGCCAGCCCCGGCAAAACATGTTTTTGTTTTTTATAGTATATACACAACACTTGACGGGGGAAAAACAGGAGTCTATATATTATATGTGCACACATAGGAATTGTAGAACGCAGACTCAACCCTACCGAAAAAAGACCGGTATAAATTGCATTATGGAACAGAAAATATAACTGGATTTCTTGCTGGAAACCTGAAATCATGTTTGCAGACAAATGTTCGCAAACTGGATTTAGGTCTTCAGCAAGAAATCCAGTTAGATTTTCTGCTCCATATTCCAGTTCATACTGCTTTCTTTTTTTTTTTTTTTTGGCAGGGAACCAGACTCAAGCAAACCAATAAGTGATAACTGGTCTTCGCCCCAGACCGAAACATCAAGCTGAAGCTGTGACATATACCATTATGTTCCCGCAGATCGAAATTCGCACCCGACAAGCTTAAAAAGTAACTTTCGCCTATTCAATCTTAGAAGAAAATTATGAATTTACCCACCCAAGGCGCCTTAATTTGCGTGCACCGATAGCCCATGTCTACAACGACCAGATTTCAGCGGCGGAGAGCTAGTTGCCAGCGAAGCAGCTTTTCCGAGGTTGCCCATGTATTCAGATGCTCCAGACGTCCTTGTTTGTTAGAGCCGCGTTCTGGCGAACTTTAGGAGTACACAATATAAAAAAAGACCGCACACAAAAAAAAAAACACAAAAAACCGGAGTAGTTTAAGCGTTGTGACCGTCATTACCGCGCGAGCATGCCGAAGCCAACGGTCCGAACGGTCAACCCGTCACAGCTCCGAGGTTCCGACTCCGTCGAGGATAGTCAAGGAGGTCGAAGAAGCCGAGATCACGTGTGTTGTCACGTGAGCATAGTTTCGGAATTCATTGAACTCACTCTCCTTCCTACGCGCCTTCGGCCCCCTTTTTAGGATTATTTGTTCTATTTTTTCTAGGAAGAAATAAAAAGACTCGTGCAAATGTTGCAGTGAGGTTATATGGCACATTCTTCCGAAACACGACAGCAATAAAATATGACAAACGACGATTCCACCGGTTAAAACAGAAGGTATGCTAATTCGTTGCTCCCGCCGCAGCAATGTGCAACCGAAATCTTCATACCGTTAAACGTAAGACCCCTTTCCCTCCGTATGGGAGTTGCATCCCGAGCTTTTAGAAAACAGCCACTCTTTGGACGAGATCAGCAGCTGAGACATAAAGGTGAGGGGCGAAAAGAAACAAAACACCCTGCAAGGGCATTTTTTTTAAGGGAATCCGAGACATGTTTTTACCCTCGATTGCGGGCACAACGACGGGCACAACCGCGGCGGGGCAACGAGGAAGAGAACTCACAGCGACGGCGAGTCCTCCTTCGCTACGGTATCCCTGAAGAAAACGCCGCAGCTGCGCATGCGCGCCGCCAGCCTTATCTGCATAGTTCAAGGTCTTGTGGCGGATTACGGAGCGCTATCCGGGTGCTTAGCGGGCTGCGGAAACGGTCTACTACAATTCCCCAATGTTAATTCCGTGGCAAGTAACCGTTTCCTCTGTCGAGATCCAAGCCACGCTCCCGCGCTAAGTAGTAGAGCAAAAAAGAAAACCAAGATGGAGATGTCCCTTCCAGGAATGCAATGAAAACGACTCGAGCGAACTTTCTTCGCGGAACACAGGAACAAGCAGTTTGGCGAACGACGCCAGATCTTTGAACCATGTCCCCGACAGCTCGAGTCACGAGTCACCTGATTCGGCAGCCAATTAGATTGCTTAGCTAGCCAATAGGAAAATCGAATGACGAAGCAAGAAACACAATACGCCTTTTTTAAGCTGTCAGTAGCAGTAAGCACTGAATCCCGGAGAAAAGCTCACCGGAGAAAAGCTCACCGGAGAAAAGCTCACCGGAGATAAGCTCACCGGAGAAAAGCTCACCCCAAAACCGGCGGATGCGGAGAAAAGCTCACCGGCCATTGAGCGTATGCGGAGAAAAGCTCACCAATTTTTTTTTCTTCTTTTTATATGGAGGCTCTTGGATCATGCCTAACCTATATCAATTTATTAACATTAAAATTCGTCAGCTTAGTAAAAAAGAAAATATCCTTTTTTGTAATATTTGTTAAGCTTATTGGGTATATTGCTCCCAAATTAATAATTGCGGGCGAGTGTTTTCTATGGCTTACTTTCTACGCAACGAAGCCTAACTGTAAACTTTATGCACTTGAAGAAGAGGAAAGAGTTCAAAAACTTTATAATGTCTGCCTAAAACTAAAAATAAAAACTGTAAATGCCGAAAATTCGAAAGTGCATGCGCAACAACGCTGTGCCTGAAATACTCTTTGAAGCTTTTGTTCACCTTTGAAAAGAGGATAGAACAGTCAGTAGGATATCGAGGCTTCTTTCTTCCGCGGACATACACGTTTTCTAGCCGTTCGTGCTTGTGTTTCCATGCGTTGCCTTTGTGCGATAGTGCCCTTCTACTGCGAACCACGCGTGACCTTCAGAGCTGCACACTCTCAGCGTTGTTACTCGTGACCTATATAATAAGTAGTCTTGAGTAATGAGGGAATAGGGCGAGTTGGTAAACGTTATACATGATGAAAACCGCTCAAACGACGACGCCGGAGTGAAGACCAGAAACCTGACAGGACGAGGCTGTTCCCGCAACTAAAGTTTTGTTAGTGAAATTAACAGAAAGAAAACAGCGTAGCCGACACTGATTAAATCAACAAACACCTACTTATCTATTAGGCACTACAAAATATTTGGAGTTGAAACGGTTCACACACCGCTATTTATATTAGCTCGCAAAGAACAAACCTCTTTATCTGACAGAGCTACCCAAGGCGCACTGTCAGCTGTCAATAAATTGTTGCCTTTTTTTACCAGTGTACGATGTTCTTATTTTATACTAGCGGCCTAATTATTATACAGAATGGGTGATTACTAATTTCTGAGGAATTAGTAAATATGCAAAATGAACTTCAAGAATATTACAAAAAAGAAAACATATTTTTATTGAAGTGACGAATGCGAATTGTGTTAAATTGCCACGTTTGATGCAGAATCCGCTAAGTTAAAAAATTTGTGAGCTTTTCTCCGCATCCGCTCAAAGGCAGGTGAGCTTTTCTCCGCATCTGCCAGTTTTGCGGTGAGCTTTTCTCCGGTGAGCTTTTCTCCGGTGAGCTTATCTCCGGTGAGCTTTTCTCCGGTGAGCTTTTCTCCGCCGCCCGTAAGCACTTTCTGCTGGTCGTTTGGTTTGACTCGAGTTAACACTGAAAAAGAAGTAGCGGATAGTACACTCAGCTGAAAGGATGCAAGTGCCACAAGCGTGTCCGATTTTGTAGCTTTATTAATATTTATGTAGATAACAACAAGAGTCTCTGGTAAAGTTTTAACTCACTCATAAGTTCTCGGACTCGGCAAGCTTCCATGGCTTGGTGACTCGGTAGTTCTATATTGGATGCTAATCCCTCGGTGTTTAAGGAATCGATGACACTGTGCAGTTAGTGGCACTGTTAACCAAAAACGCTACCTGTTTGATTGATTAAGTTGCGTATGTAGACTAACCTCTTATATAGCCGCGTCCCACTAGAGCGACAGACAGCAACAAACAACAGCGACACGCGACAACGAGCGACAGACGACACCGACAGACAGCCTGTTTGTCGGAGTCCGCCGTCCCACCTGGCGGACACGACGCAGAACACGGGGGCAAGGAAACTTGTTTCCTAGTGGGACTGGAGTTGTCAACAAAACACTTCAAAATACACAGACAAACAGAGCGACGCGGTTTTCGTGTTTTGCTCTTTGGGCATAAAACGGGCCGACAAACACGGTGAAAGTGGAGACGATTACTTTATTTCTTGATTAAAGCTTCCACTTCTCTTCATTTGCCGTTCGCGACTTTCCACAAACAGTCGTGACAATCGACACCAAACGTTTTCCGAACTAGAATGGGGCCAACTAGAATACCCCAAATCGTTCCTTTTTTGGGTCGTTCAAGGCATTCTAGGTGAGCGCCACGGAATTTCACGCCGATTTTGAGAATGTTTATAACTTCATACATGAATGGTCGAGGGCGGGCGTTTTTTGGTGGACAATGCGGCATCCCGATTATCACAACGTGATGACAAGTCTCTCGTCTGCCGGAATGGCTTGCCGCGGAACGTCGTGTCCTACTTCGTGGTGAGCGGTCTTACTTTGTTTGGTCAGTCCTCAAACACGAGTGTATCCATCCTGACGCAGGGGCGTAGACTTCGGCGTCTTGAAGCACCACCTCGCGCACCAAGTTTTCGCGAGCTAAACCAGCCACACCAAATTTCCTTTTGTAACACGACCGCCCGGCGCCAGCCAGCAACCCGCGCCCGCGACCACTGCGTGCAATCGAGGGACCGGAACTGCGGGGCCGGGAACGAGGAGCGGCCACCAACGGCTTCTCGAAGTTCTTGTTCCGGGAGGAAGGGTAGAAGCGTGGGAGGGGAGGCAACAGAAGGTATAAGCGGGCGAGGAGGATAAGTTTGTCTCCGAGAGATGTTCCCCAGTGGGACTGCTTGCTGCGCTTCAAGTCCAACGACAGACAAGAACTCGTCCGTCGTCGATCGTTTGTCGGCGCTTGTCGGCGATTGTCGCGGGTGTTGGTCGTTGCAGTGGGACTGCATCGGCGACACGGAACTTTGTGGTGTCGTCGGACAAAAACCGGTGTTTGCCGCTCTAGTGGGACGAGGCTATTATGGAAACGCTGCGACGGGACAGTAACTAACGGTTAAATCGCGAAACATGCGAGGAGCCTTCGACGAGGGAGCAAAAAATACAGCATTTCTGTCCACGGTTTTTGTCTCAATTCGTTGCGTGGCGATGGCAATCCCTTCCAAAGACGTCGTTCAACAACCACGTTCTTTTCTATTTGTCAGTTTTAAATTGTCTTAGTATCTCTCTAAAGTCGTTCTCGAGCCTTTAGATTAAACTGTACTCCTTCAACCAACCAACTGCGAAGCTCTTATCTCGATCGCATCAAATCGAACGTGTCAATTGTGGCGATAGTTGCATCGAAGCGAACCGACAGTGAGTCTAGATGAAACAAAGCTTGCTCCGCTACCCAGGGTTCAAGAAATAACCCCCCCCCCCCCCCACCCGAGGAATTTCCGGGAGGGGAAGCGTCAAAGACCACACAGATTTTCCAGAATCCCCGAAACGGCGGCGGTTTTCTTTTCCAGCCAACTGGCTTGACTCGAGGCGAATGGCACAAATTGGATCACGGTGTGCAGCGGACGGTGTGCTAGGCTGGTAATGTTGAGCGATACAGCGGTTAAAAGCAAAATAAATAAAACCAATACACAGCGGTTAAAAACAAAATAAACAAGAGAGGACTTATAATTAACATTTCTGCTCCTATTATCTTAGCATATTTTCCGTCCCCATCCGTTTTTTCTAATCCTCCCAGAATTCCTTAGAATTTCTAAGAGTAAGCTGGACATGTTAGACTTTTCCCTCGTATTCTCACTGTACAAACGACAGGGACGATCCAAACATCAAATGCCAAAAGAGGCACGAAAGCCACTCAGGGAGGCTATGCAAGACGTCGGGACGAGGGGACCGGGAGAGCAGGCGGCGATGTCCCGGTCTCTTCGTCCCGCCATCTTGCATAGCCACCCAGGACAGTTCCGAGAAAGACCGCATCCAAGTATCTCGTGTAAGCTTTGTTTTGTTCCTGGCACTCGGACAACAGACCGTCACAACTAATGTGCAGTGGCCAGCGACGGGAGCTAGAACGCACAAATATCGACCAGGCAGTTCAAACTAGGCGGTTCAGCAGGCAGCGTCCGCAGGGTCAGAACGGCAGTGTGTATACTCATTCGCCGGAACCTCCCGACTCCCGACGCACGCGCGATGCGACAGCCTGATTTGTTCTGCCTGTTCGCCGTTTGCACATTCAAGATCACATCGCTAGCCACTGCACATCCCCAGGAGAACGCGGAAGTGAACAAAGAAAAACTCTTATACCCTCTTCCAAGCCGTCTGAAACATTTGGAAGCCTTGGGAGTACACAACATGGCTGCCTCTTTCCTGTTAGTCGCATGTGTGTCTTGCAGACTTGTGCCTATCTCAATTACTCTACTCAAGATACTGTATCTTAAATACTTTTTGGAGTATCTTGGTATCTTACAAATACCTTTGATAGAGAGTATTTAATACTCTATCTTAATTACAATTTCGAGTATCTTGTACTCATTATCTTAAATACATTTTGACATTCCGCCATTTTCCGAGTTTTTCGGTATGAAGTGGGGTGGGCGTGGCACGAGGAAACGTGAACATTCTTTCGAGCAACCGAATCCTGTTGCTAGCTCCGATTAGCTACGGTGACTTAGATTGAGCTCGTAAAAATATCGCTTTCTTGCCGACTGTGACTCATATTTCAGCCGAAAGTTCGTACAATAAAGGTTCTCCCCTCGCCTTCCCAAAGGCGCCTTTTGTTTCCCCCCAAAAAATCCTCAAACGAAAGGTGTGGTTTTACAGAAGTAAAGATGCCACCCGGAGGCAAAAGCAGACCGGGAAACGACCTACGAGAACAATGCAGACTTAAGTGTCAAGAAATAACAAATAGAAGAAAATGAGAAGTGGACACACACAAAAAAGTAGACATTTTTATTTTGCTTTTTGTATATTTGACCCCGCTAGGGCAAAACGTCAAGGTTTTTTGTTTTTTTTTGTGTTGTCAGTCCGGCGCTTATTGCTCTCGCGAACACTGAGCAGAGAACAGGACAGGAAACGAACTGCGACCAGGGTGACGTGCCGTGGCTATTATGTGGGTTCTCTTTGTTATCCATTCACTCATATCCGTGTCTGAAGTTCGTTTATAGTGAACTCCCCGTATAGGGAATATGGATTGTAGTTAAATGATGCGTCTAAGGTGCGCCGCAGGATGTGATATTCAGCGATGTCACTATCGGCGAGGCGCTCTATCCCGTTTGTTGCCCCACACCTCAGTGTTTACCCAACACAAGGCCTGTGCACGTGCTTACAGGCCTTGCGGGAATGTCCATGACGTTAGGTGCCGGATCTGTCCCGAAAGAAGTCTTCAGAGAATGCGAGCTTGACCCACTTCGGCTTTTGTGTTTAGCTGAGGACCGTGCATGCTGCATCGTTCATGCAGGCCGGAATGGTAACAAAAGAGCCCCTCCTCCCCCTCACCGGAGAACACGAACTCCAGCCAAACGCTGACGCCGCGTGCTGAGCCATTGTATTTGTTGTCCTCATCCATCTAGTTCTAAAGTTAACCGCTTGCGGCGCCACGGTCTGATCTTCTCCCCAATAGCTAAAGCGACCTCTTTCTTGTTGTCCCAGAAATGTTTTGTAACATCTATCAGTGATACTGCCACGCGCGTCGCCCAGCGAGCGCGTGGCCGGATGGTTACCGCGCTTGGCTCTCGCGCGGAGGCTCCGGGTTCGATACCAGAAAGCGGACTTGTCTTTTATTTATTCCTTCAACTTGACATTCTGGTAAGTTCGAGGATTTTGTCGTCTGATTGCGTTACGAAAGTTCTACGCGCCGAACTTTCTACGCCGAATGTTCCAGAAACACACGCGGGTACAAAAGGTGCTCCGAGTGGCGGTCCGGAGTCAGTCTCGCCCCAGCGGTCGATCCTGCTGTTTCGCTGGCATGGACGCCTGCGACGCTAGCCTTTCTCTCTTTTGTTTTGGGAACAAGTTCGCCCCATTAAACGTTTAGTTTCTTCAGTTATTCGCCGCGTCATCATTTATCATTCGTGACAATATTTTGCTCTTTATAGTCGGACTGCATAAAATAGCCCTACGATACTTTTTTTTTCGTTTTCTGTTGTTGCGTGCTAATAAACCATTCTGGCAACCCAGGTTTGCGTAGCTAAATAACTGCCGTTGTCAATGACGTCGATAAAAATTAAAGGAGCTGTGCAACGATATTCAATTGGAATGTTTTTCACTTTACACGAGCTTACTGGCACTAGTGGGACTCAAGGATACTCGCATGCAATGCCACTGGCCAAGAAACTCCTTTGTTGCGGTGTAATTTCAAGGACAAAAGCGATCATTTTCATTCAATCTCTCCCTTGCAAAATTCGATGACGTAACGCGGGGATCGCAGTACACCCGTATGACGATATTTGAATGCGGTTCATAGATTGGACCCGAGCATTGCGTGGGCACTCGATTTAGGCTCGTGATAATTGATAGCTCGAGAAGCATTCGAGTAGTGGCCCGTGTCCAATCGCTGCAACGACGACAATAGCCGAGCCATAACAATGTCTGGAACTCAGCGCGTGTCCTGTGCTTTGCCAACCCCAGCGCGTGGCTATGATCAACATTGGCGGCATATAATCGGCTCCAGATCACGTGGCCGCTTGTTCTGGCTGCGAGTTGAGGGCGTGAACGCTGCTCGTTGTTTTTTAATTTTTTTCTGGGACTTCTAGTGCGTCGGGTGAAAAACGAAGGCGTATTTCATAGGTCATTAACGTCAGGGATCCGTTCTAAGCGGTATTTGCGCAAAGTACAAAAATTGTTGCATAGCCCCTTTAAGCAATGCGGAAGTATCTTCAAAAGTAACTGAAATACATTTCTAAGTATCTGTACTCTACTCAAGATACTTTACAGTGAAAGTAACTTGAGTAGTATTTTAAATACTTTATGACGCAGGTATTTAGTAACTTAACTTAAATACTTTTATCGAGTATTTTGTCCAACACTGGTCTTCAGTTCAAGTCTGATGAATGTGTTCGCGCCGGAAACGTCTTTTAGAACTGCCCGACCATTCCAAGACCAGATCTAGTTTGGTGACCAATCTTGTTACAGTAGAGAAAGAGGGGAAGAAAAATTATCTAATGCTGTTTTCCAAAAGGGTCTGACAAAGTTGATTGCCAACTCAGCTTCGTAGAAGACCAAGGGACGCCAAAGCCCGTCTCCGAAAGTGCTTTTAAAAATTTTGAAGGAGCTGGATCCCACATCCGCTACTATCCGAGCGGAACCTAATTAGGGATAAAAGAAAATGACCATCTATGCTACCGACTCAACCCAGCCGCTATTATAGCGACCAGTCGATAGTTTTGGCGTTCATTGTCCCGCCAAACCATGGGGTTCAGTTCTATAGGCAGGTTAACGAAACGCCGGTGTCGCAATCGAGCGTGACTCGCTAATTGGCATTAAGCTTTAATGAATAGTGATTTGAAAGAGGCTTAATTCTGGGAAATCTCGCTGGCTTAATTTTGAGCTCAATACAAAGGCAATGATTGCAAAAACAGAGAATGAAAGCCAAAACGAAATGACACTCTCCCAACAAAAGGCCCTCGTTCTATGATCAAGTAAAAAAAAAAATAAACGTGTTTTTTCAATTGATTTACGCCATATAACAAAATACCTGACTTCCCGCATCTTTCGCGTTTTCATGTTTTAAGTTACATCAAGTTAAACATTTTGATTTACATCAACCCGCCGGCACCCTGTCTCTCGCTTCAGTGATGCTTTACTGCTGCAACCTATTTGTACAATTCACTTCTGGGAATATGCCCTCGTGAAGTATTCGTCGTCATACTCGAACTCCCAAATAGTCCCTTTCGAGATATGTTGACCACCACTCGAGCATTTCTCGTCAGTGACGCCACGTTCAGGAGAATGCAGTGGCCACTGCGCAAATTTCCAACAAGCAGGATCCCTCTCTTCTTCGCTTTCCGCCTACTCTCGGCAGTAGCGTAGCCAGAAAATATTTTCGAGGGGTGTTTCAAGGTGCTGGAGCAATCACACACACAATAAAACAAATGTATATATATATATATATATAATGAAGTAAAATTTCGGGGTGTGTGCAGACACCTGAACACCCCCCCTGGCTACGCGCCTGACTCTCGGTGACGACAACGTGCACACTCGACGTGGCTAAATGGCAGGAAACCGCGAGGCACACCGTGCGAGTGATGAACCCTCGGTCCGGTCTAACACGCACCAGCGTCGGCGTGGCCCATGTCTCGATACAGGACATACCGTTTTCTTCGACACTGCACCCCCCCCCCTCCTCCCCCCCTCCTCCCCCCCCCCCCCCCCCAAAAAAAAAAAAAAAAAAAAAATGCAAGGGACACCTGTTCGACAGCCGCCGTGATGCAGACCTCCCGCATAAAGGCGTTGGTGGCTGTAGTCACAGTCAGCTACGCGGGGCGTGGCGAGCATCTCATTATCGCTCACCAGCCAATCAGATTGCGACACTCGCCAATAAGAACGCCCGAGAACCAATTACGAAGCGGGGACGTAGTAAGCAGTGCCCCGTGTCAGTGACTAGAGATGCGCGAGGTGCTGCAATGGTGCTGAAACCCTCCAATATTCTACAATAATGTCAATAAAGAAATTTAGGAGGTACCTGTTTTTCTTTTTACTTTGTTGTATCGTTTTGGATTTCTTTGTTTTCTATTTTTTTTTTTTGCCTCACAAATAACATATTTTTGCTCCTCTGAATCAGTGTGTGAATGGAAGGTAACGATTGGGGTTTTACGTACGATCGAAGGATATTTGGCACGCCGCGGTGCAGTTCCTGAATTCTGATTATGTTAATAAAGACTGCTTAGTTGGAATCGAAATTGCGATCAAAAAGAGAGTTTAAATCCGCTATATTGGATGAAGCTCCAGTAAATAAGTGGAGTGTTGCGAGTGCCTCGTACAAATTATCAATAATAATTATCATTAAGTTTATGTCAATGCCGCTGCAAGTTTATGAAGTCTAATTACACGTAAGCCGCTTAATTAAGAGGTGCAGTCCTTTCTTATTTCGTTCTCCGTGGCCGATATGAAATAAAAAAGCACCCTGCCGTTCTAAATGAATAATAGTCCGCAGGTGAGCATGGTGAGCGATCATACTAAAAAACACCCAAAGCAATTTAACAAAAAAAAGTGCAAACACGGCATTAAAAAAAAAACATAAACGGTGGTGTATTTGCTTGTATGTTTTTCTTTGCCGTCCGATCTTTTTTCCACATGAGCCACATTTTAATCGGATAGACAAAAAACAATGAGAAATAAAAAACCAACAAAAAAAAAAACTAGAAATTCGGAGGCACCTATTAAGAAAGAAACAAAGTACAAATCACAGCGAGACGACGAGGACTAAAAAAGGAAAGAGATGTAGCCTTCACCCTCTTTTCATCTTCCTCCATCAAATCAAATCAAATCAAATCAAATCATTTATTTGCGTCTGCAAGTACAGATGCCGGAGCCATGGACAAAAAAACTAATCTTTGTTGGATTGACGAGGTCCGGGCCCCGAGAGCTCGAAGGTCGTGTCCGGGATGCCCAAACACAGCGCCCGATAAACATCCGCAAATGAGCTTAAACGCATCTTCCTCGGATTTCGCGGTTCGTGTTTTGTATGCACAACTACATTGTTGTAACACCTTCCTGCGAGAACCCGTATGGGTTGGCAGTATTTGAAATAAATCAATAACAAGTTCTTTATAGTGTCGTCTCCGGGAATCCTCGTCCCGTTCATAACGAGCGCATTACCACGCGTAGCTAAAACAAACACGCGTCCACTGCTAATTAAAAGTGTGTTTCAAGCCGCTTTGAAATAATTACAGAAAAATAAAAGAAAGGAGCAGGAGGAGGAAAAGGAGAAATATTTGTTGAAAATAAAAAGTCTCCAAGTCCAGAGCCGTACTAAAATAAAGAAGAGCACGAGCACCGTGCAGTCATACGCCATGCTATAGGGCAACATTAACATTTCCAATCGAAAGCGAATGGTCTTTCGGCTGTATACATAATGCTTGTGGAACGTAACCTTTGCTTTAGTCGAGCTCACTAAAAGTTCGAATAAGACGGAAGAATGGGGTCTATGAAATGAAAATACGCTCGATGGCGAGCGCCTGCGAGTTTGATACGTCTAAGCCTTGTTTCGTATTGAGCAACAAACTCTGGCTCGGAAATAGTGTTCTTAGGTCCTGACAAGAACCGACTGTTAAATACTAAAGACGGTAATTGTCAAAGCATAATATTTTATATTTTTCAATAGCATCACGTCTTGCTAGATACAAAAAACGCCGAAAAACGTTTGGTGCTAGACGGTCGACGATTATTTTCAAGCGGCCTGTTACTGTAGCGAGCACAATTGCCCTGACGAGCACGTAAACTCATGTGAGAGAGACGAAGTACAGTGGACAAACTGCTCTGGCGTGCCTTTCTGTACCTTAGCAGGGACTTGCTCGATTCTTTTGCTGTCTATTCTACAGTGTGTGTCATCTTATTTCTGAAGGAAGACTGTACCCAGGAGGCCCCAGATGCGTGGTCGTAGTTGTGGTGCATAACTATCGATAGTCGCCAGAAATTTGACCATCGATAGTAAAAAAAAACTATCAATAGTACTATCAATAGTCGACTATCGAAAAACGATCGATAGATTATCGATAGTCGACTATTGAAAAACTATCAATATTCGACTATCGGAAAATTATTGTTAATCGACTATCAGAAAACTATCGATAGTCGACTATCGTAAATCTATTGTTAGTACTGTCGATGGTTTACTATCGATAGTTTTGCGACACTATTAGTTTGCGTCGCTTTATCTTCTCTCTTTCTCGCTTTATTTTTTCAAATGGGACACCAACTAGCCCAAGCACTTTCCATCCCAAGATTGGTTCAGCTTTCAGTGATGACGAAGACGGGAGTTCGGAAAAAGAGAGGAGGAAAGGAGGCGAGCGGCGGTGCGGCAAGTGTGTTCGCTCCGCACGCGAATGTACTACAAACGCGCGCCAAACTTGGCGGCGCGCACGCACGGGGGCACTAGCTGGCGTCTTCTGTAAGGGTCGTCGCCCTTTCTACCGCGGAACAAACAGAAAAAGAAAAACAAAAGTCTCCCACTGTTGCAAACCCAAAACTATGCGGTAGCCCGCTGAATCTGGCTGAACCTCGAAAACAAGCAGGTAAAGAGGGACCCGCTGCCCGCGTTCGAGGTTTTGCGTACTGTTAATGTGGTTAGTGCGGTGTCGTGACCATAGTGGTGCAAAACTATTGATAGTACTATCGATGGTAGTGATAGTCGCCAGAAATCTGACTCTCAATAGTAAAAAAAACTATCGATAGTACTATCGATAGTCGACTATCGAAAAACTATCGATAGTACTATCGATAGTCAACTATCGAAAAACTATCGATAGTACTATCGATAGTCGACTATCGTAAAACTATCGATACTTTTGCGACACTATCGATAGCTTTGGAAAAACTATCGATAGTATCAATAGTCAATTTATCGAGTTTTGCATCACTAGATCGCAGCCCAGCATGCAGGTTTCACAGCCTATACTTCGTGTCACCCTACGATGGACTAAAGGCAGAAGCTACGAACCGTCAGATTCAATCACGAGCCACTTAGACATTGTGTGGTATTGCGCTTCGAAGCACGTATCGGATCACTGATGGGAATGGGCCGACAGTGGTTCGGATCGAGCGATGAGTGACTCAACAATTTCACAGTGCAAAGAAAGCCCCGCCTTACTGGCTCATTGCAGCGTCGAAGCTATAAAAATGACGCAGCGTTTTTGGATTCGGAGCATTATTCGTCTAAATCTAACCAATGCTAAGCGTGTCATAGTTTAGCGTGGAACGTGATTGGACCTGGCGGCCCGTAGCTTTGGCCTTTAGTCCATCGTAGGATGAGACTAAGTATAGGACGAGTGCGTTCACTACACTGAATAAAACGAGCAAAGCGCGTTTTACAAGGACGAACCAAGTAGTTTTAGATCAGAAGACGAAAAACAAAATTACATCGATACCTCGAAACTTAACAGCCAATGCTCTTGAGTGAATAGAAACTCTACTGTGAGCCACCAGCCTCAGTTTCAGGCTGCCAGGTAGGAGCGAAGAGTTTTACCTGCAAAACATGACGACGAAGGTCTTTAGATCGATTTCATAAGGCGATAACCAAGTGTCCCATCAGTTTTTATTTTTGAGGCAAGATATTCACAATGGGGAACCCAGTTTTTGTTTAATGTTCTTTCAATATCTAGCCTCGTGGAGTGCGATCTTGAGGCTCTCAGAGCTTTAATGCCACGTGGAATTTTATCGGCGCTTTTTGAAGCCCGATTCACAAGGTGCGGTTTTCCTTGCGATTTCGCAGCTGCGACGACGGACACCGCAGCTTACCCCAGGCTTTCTTTGTCGCACAAGTTCACAGTTGCGACGTCGCACGAGCGAAGTCGCAACTGTGATATCACAAGGAAAGTGGTTTGGGTGTTTGAACATAAACACTTATATCGACTTTATTTGGCCTTCAGGATCACGAATGTCGAGATTAGTTTTCAGTATGGAGCACGAATAATGCAGAAATTAATTTTCAATGTCCCGCTGAAGCCCCTCATTCCTGAGGCTTGACGTCATATGCAGCGTTTTCGGAATCTCCGCTCTCGCGCATCTTCAGCGCCTATCAGAACTAAGAACGCGCACTTCCGCTATTTTCAAAAAGGTCAAAAAGAGACGTCACGTGTGGTGTCAGTGCGTAAAAATATACTTGGCAAACTAGCAATTGCACGCGCTGCCCATACGAGCGACACGCGCTTGGCGGCCCAAAGATCTTAGTATGACGTCACGACTGGTCAAAGGTTTCTCGTGTTTTTTCGCGTTTAGTTACATCTTCGGTAAAAAATAACGTGATATTCAGATTAACGGGATAAAAATACGCCAGAATTCACCTTTAACTCGTTTTTTTTCAACGAGTGTTTCAGCTTCCCTTTAAGCGTTGATACACTTGAGCGCTTTGTTTTGTTTGTCTTGTGAGAATCACTGATTAGCGATGTGTGTGGTCATCAGGCGACGCATATTTCTTTAAGTCAGTGTTGGGAAGAAAGTCAACAACTCAGTCGTGCTTGCCAGGGTTCCCACAGTAACGCCGCCGTCTCGTCCCCATGAAGCCACTCTGATGTAGTCCTTCACAGCGGGAGGTATATAACAGCTGAGCAGGACAGATTTCATCGAACGACGTAGACGTCGTACACGGTGACCGGGAACTTCTGAAGCACCGCTGCAAGTGAAATAAAAGCACAACATCAGAAGCAAGTACGTTACGATACAGACAAAAATACTGTAATGGTCGCGTCAGTCTTGCCACACACAAACTTGCTCTCCACGGACACGGGCCGGGACAATCACTATCCGCTTTCAACCAGAGGGCGTGGATCGAAGTACGCCTAGGAGCTTTCAAATTCAATCTCGGAGCTTTGAGTTCATATCAATAGATATTTGGAACGACGCAAAGCGGAACGCGACAATTTCTTCAACGATTTGGGCGTGCCCTCTAACGCGAAGCTCTTTTGTTCGAGGAGGAATATTTATTATTTTATTATTTCTTTTATTTATTCATACTGTTAGCCCTTTGGGTTGTCACAGGAATGTAAAGGTACGCATGAAAAATAAAGAAAAAAAATTTCCTAACGCGCTGCATAATAATAAAAAAAACTGCAGTGAAAGCACACATGAGTATAAAACGAAACAAGTGCAGTAAATACACATAAAAAATACACGTGCTACATAAGGATGACATTCCAAACTTGAATTCCAAGTGTAAAGTTTCTTCTACAGAACGGTTGCCAATACACATGAATAAATCAATCATAACGACAGAGATAGTTAACTTGCAATGTACAGCTGGCTCAAGCACTTTTCAAACGGGTCTATATTTACACTGTCTACTATTTCTTGAGGCAGGGAATAATGAATAATTAAAAGTATCGTTGTTCGCTTTTTCTAATATACTTTAGGCTCGAATGAATGCTTGTTAGGGGCATAGATAACCCGGGTGTCATGTAGCATTTCGAGTGGATATTAAACGTGTCATTCTTAAGCATAAATAAAAATTGTAAACGAATTATTTTTCGGCGCTGAGAAAGGAGTGGAAGTTTGAGCTGTGCTAGCATTTTCTGTACATGATTATCTTCTGCGATACTTTGATAATATAAAACTAGCTGCGATTCGTTGAACTTTTTCCGTTTCGTTTATTTGATACGCTATGAACGGATCCCATATGACGGATGCATACTCTAAGGTTGGTCGTATTAGCGTTTTGTAATCTGTTAGTTCTGCTTCTGGCGGAGCGAGTTTAAGGTTGCGCTTAAGGAACCAGAGCCTCCTCTTGGCAGCCGAGCAAACTTTGTCGATATGCACGTTTCAGTTTAGGTAAGAGGATATTATGACGCCCAGGTCTTTAAATTGAGGAACATGGACAAGAGGTTGATTATCAAATTCGTATACAAAAGAAACGGTATTTTTTTTGTCATTTATAACAGAAAACACTGCCTTAAAGAAGTTTATTTTAATTTTTCATTGCCTACACCATTCTTGCACCAACTGTAAAGAAGAATTTAACTCCCCTGGTTATCATGACAAGAAACATTAGAGTACAGAAATCAATCGTCTGCAGTAAATGACAGAACATCGAGCCTTCAGTGAGCCTGTTGGTGGCAGAAAGAGAAGGAATATTTATTGAATAGGTTTTGACTGATTGATGGTGTTACTGTTATTGATACTCTTGAAAATGTACTCTGTTCTTGGTTGATACCGTTTTTTCTGACGTTTTTCCGCGTCCGAGTGAGCTTTGTTTACTACACTTAATATTTATTTATTGACATACCCTCAGAGACCGAAGGCATTATAGAGGAAGAGAGCAAGTAGTAAAAATAAATATAGGTAAAGCTGTAACAACCTACTCCAACTTGTAAATAACCACCCATTTATAGATGCACTAATAACAAGTTAGGTTCGTGTTTGTAGAAATGTTTGATTTGTGTATTTCTTCCGTTTATTTAGGCTTTTCTTTAAGGTTTTGAATGTTAACTTTTCCTGTTTCTTTGAACCCCCTTATGTAATGCCCATAAGGATTTTCAAGGTTTAGTAATAGATGATGATGATGAAATTAACAATATAAATAATATAACAGGATAATATACAATGCACGCCAGTTGGTAACTGGGGTAGATACCTTCCTCAATTTCATCTGTATCTAATCTTAACCTGATAAAACATTCTGGCAGTTTACTTCTATATCACTAGACTACATAATTGGCTGACCAATCGTGAAGCATCGACTAAAATAGTCTGCAAAACAATCTGCCACCTCTGGTACGGACAAAATATTCTTCGTGTTTTCATCAGAACAATCCCGCAGTGAAATTTTATGTGCATTCTTACGAGTGCGCTGTTTTGCAAACTTCCAAACATTTTGGGGCGGAATCTGAACCAGATCGCGCTTGACACAATTAAGAGGTAACTGTTTATCGTGCGAGTACAATTTTTTGGCTAGGCCACGATAAACACTGAATTCAGTGTACCAGAAGCTAGAGCCTATTTTTTTTTTTTAAGTCTATGGAAATGTATTTTTTTCTTCTGAAGGTACATTCCTTAATCATTGAAAAACCAGTCCGGGTAAATAGAAAGTTGAGAAATGCTTTAAGGAATTAAAATGCCTATCGCGTTTAGCACAACCGAAGTAAACTCTTCTGTGGCGGGAGCGGTATCATCTAATGCAATAACATCGCTCCAGTTATAATTATAAAGGTATCTATACATTCCCAGGTAATCTCCTTTGGGGTAACAGTAAGCAGGAGGCTCTGTTCAGTACGTATAACTTTCTTGGAAGCCATATTTGAACGTTGAGAGGTGAATGATTTTTATCTATTTCTACTAGAGGCATCAAAACAGTACTAATTGATTCGATCGGAATATTTGATAACACTAGGTAAAGAAGAGTTCCCGCGGAGTTTTCGAAACTGTTGAGCTGATTCAGCCCCAAAAATGTATAGAAGATAGGAACCCAGCTGCCTTATTTGACGTCATAAAATCACCACTGTTTACAACGCCCAACGAACAATCTATTCCAGAAAGGTTAAATTCTCCGTATAATTGAACTTTGTACCTATCCACGTTTACTTGTTTTTCTAGCGTTTAAAGAGGCTCAATAAAAATTGAACGATTGCATAGCGGTGGAAAATAGTAGTTTTCAATAAGGTAACTGAAACCATCAGCAGCCTTAATTTCTACCCATAAGCATTCTAAATACGATCCTAGGTCGAACCTTCGATGTGACTCAAGCGATGAGTGAGGTGCAATCAATACGCCACCACCTAGCTTTTGCCCCGTGCTTATGTAGTCTCTGTCGCGGCGGTAGACATTGTAGTTAGGTGTAAAGTAATTCGAATTCGGAATGCCCTCGCACAGCCACGTTTCCGACAAAGAAATTACATCAAAGTTGGTAGTAATAAGATTGGACATAAACTCGTCAGCCTTTGTGCGTAGTCCTCGAACATTTTCATAAAAAAAAATGCTAAGCTCTGCCGCCAATTACGTCTGATGTAATTTCGAAGGGATAAGTAGGAGGATGGTCAAGCTGACCAAAGAACTGGTAAAAAATACTGCCCTCCGGCCAAACTTCCGGTTTGGTAATGACGTCAAACACTGCCTGGTCCTAAGACAAATGAAAGGAAGAATACGAGGGAAATCGAGTTCGAGAATACGACAAAAGTATTGGAAATATTTTTCAATATTTGCAATATCTCATCAATAAAGAACACAATGTTTTCAATGTTTCATAATGTTTCATAATGTTTCATAATGTTTTCCAAAGTAATCTCATAATGTTTTCCAGGCGTTATGAGATGCGAGTGAATTATACATCATCAGCTTTTTAGACCCAAGGCAATGCGTAACACAGATTATTTTTTATTTTTTTTTATATTGCAACCGTTTGTGTAGGTGTAATATATTCTTTCATTACAGTGGCTTAGTCCTGGTATCGTAATAAACAACATAAGTTCAACGCGCGAGCGCAGCACGCAGTTTATTTACACTTTTTCCTGACGGTTTTCTTTTTGCTTTCAAAAAGAAGTATTATTATATACCGAGGAAGGCATTAAAAGTATTTATTTTTACTTATTTTACTTACCGAACCAAACGCTAGACGCGCATGGTTATGGTAGTCAAAGTTCGTCTGTCCGAGATTCGATCAGAAAAATTATATTTTCTGAAGAAGTTCGCGCGAGGGAAAGAAAGTAGATAACCAATTCAGTTGCGTGTCAGGTTACATCAACCGGAAGCAACGAAACAAACAAAACAAAACCATATACGCTGGAAAAACCATTGTTCGAGATCATTTCAAATCCAGGCTGCAGTTTCCAGACGCAGTTAGTGAACGCAAGGTGTAAATGGATTAAGGCACGGCAGCCAGAACCAAAGTGAAAGTTGTGTGTCTAGTTCAGATACAAACCGCATTGGTCGTTTGATGTTTTTTTTTTTTTTTATTTACTCCCAAAACACAGCTCCAATTTAATTTTACTTTCCCTAAAGCAAATTATCGCACGCTTCTTAACTTCGTTTTTCTTTTTTTTTTTTTCAATGCGTGTGGAAGTTGTCCCGTCTTTTATTTGTTTTTTATATAAGCCGTCTTGATGGGGTTATTTCTTGATATGCGCACCCAAATTTTTTAACTATAGTTAGAACTAAAACCCATGCAGTTTATCGTTTATAAGTGACGATTTGTAAACCATAAATAGCCTATTTTTAATTTGTGTGTCAACAATTTCAACAGCGAGTACAAATGATCCCGCGATTTTTTTGTTTGAAGCTAATTTTTTTAATCATTTTTTTCTTTCCAACGAAAGTCGTCTCAGTTTATGTATTCGCCGAGACGAGAATAAGCCTAGAACACCCAGAGCGCCGATGCTGCGTTTCTGTCCAGTCCAACCGATGGACCGCATTCTACCGTAATCAGAGGCACAATAGTCACGAAGCTTAGCGAAGTGGAGTACTCGCTATTTTCTATTCTCTTAATCTTTACGCCAAGAGTGAAGCTTACGTTTTAGTGGCGTAACATTACCAGCACATCGCCAAACTCGATTGAAATGCTCGTGCAAACAGTGTAAAGCTGGGTCCCAATCTTATCGGGCAGTACCTCTAAGGCAAAAAACATCCACTCCCCTTTCCCCCTCCCCCTGGCTCACTGAGACTCGGCCGCTTGTTTAACCATGAATTGAGAGGGCTAATCTTGTTCAGTTATATTGAACCTTCTCCGCGCAACAGCCAAAGCGCGAAGAAAACTATTAACGAGCGCTTTGTACGCGTGAATAAAGAAGAAATTTTTTTCTACATAGTATTTACGAGGAATTTAACACGAAAACTTATGGTTATTAACTGGAAGAAATCAGTGTTCGTTTCGTCACTTGTATGGCAAGCAATAACCTCAAACCCTTTGAGCCAAAATCCACCCAATCATACGAGGTAAATTCTTGATACCGATTTCACTTAGTGATTACGGCCAGCGGCGTCCAAAACATGCCGGTGTTTTCTTTTAATAGACGTACAGCACCTAATACTTTTTTCAGGCCTCAGCTATCTCTACCAATGGGAGTGTGACTATATGATTGATGTATTGTGCTTAATTATGGGATGAATTTGTCGTTAGTGTTTCGCGTTCATAAGAATTTGTAATAATCGAGTCTAGCTTATTATTACTAGCTTAGTTTAAATACGTACTGTCTATTTATTTTGTATTAGACCATGGATTTAGAAAGAGTTGTTTGTTTCAATTGAGAACGTTTAGTGTACTTTGGCGTTTTTGTGGTGCTCATTGAATGTTCTATGTGGTCATATAAGTTGAGACTTATTTGTTTGCACGTGCATGCAATGGATCGTTATTTTGCATAATATTTTATTTGAAAGGATCCCTTACTAGCCTCTGGCTATGGATCCTGAACAATGTATGTATTTTTCATTTGTATCTTTCTTGATGTTAATACACTTGAAACTTTAAAAGACAGAGTGTTCGCTGTAGACACGATGAGAAAATAATTTGCGGAGACGCTCGAAGCATGATCGAAGGCTCCATGTGAGCTTAGAACATGTCTGCCGTTTTGTATGCCCAATGTGAAAGGAGCGTCATAGAATGACGCGCCTCACAGTCTTTTGTACCAGCGCGCCTTTACGCTTTCCTGCTTACTTCAACGCCGCCTTATTCAATCCGATGGCTACGAGCGGCTGGCACTCTCGCCCTGCACGAAACTCCCTGCGGTCAAATGAAAAAGTCCCCTTGGGATGAAAGAAGGCGTTCAGCGATGTCTCTCCGGGGTTCGCCACGAGCTCTGTTGCCGAAAGATAAGCAGCCGACACGCGTCGGCTCGAAACCGGGCCATCGACGAGCGACACCCATTGTTAATGAAAAAACCCAAAGTTGCCGCACATGGCGGCTTTCAACGGTCGTTAAACGCGGAGCGCGAGTTGCCAAAACTTGCCTTTACTTCCGATGTGGATTGAAAATCGGGAGAGGAAGTGCCGTAAGAACTCGCTTTACGTCGCTTCACGACTTGGATGCAAAGATTAGAGGCGATCGTTCTTTCCGTACAAGTTATTGACTGGGCACGGCGTTTCTGAATTATACTGTAACCTATATAACGAATTTAGTTTTTAGTACGGAAAAGGAACGGTTTGTCGGAAACATGCGTGGCTCTTCTTTACACGCCAATTTATGTGCATGATGTCGCGAGTGCCTGCGGTGAATCGGGGTCTGCGAAGATGCGCTTTTATTGAAACTAGTTTCCGACGCATGAGCTGTTCCAGCCACTCCTACTGTTAGACAAACCTGTTTATTGCCACGTGCGAATAGCTGAGTTAGCAGCGTGCTTGACTTCCACGCCGCTGGCTGGGGTTCGGTTCCCGCCAACGCTTGTCCTCTTAATCTGTTGTTTTTTTGTTTTTTTTTTGCATTACTGAAATGTTTCAGATGGCTCGAGAATCTTGTTGTTTGTTCGAGCTCGGAAACTCCTAGATACCCAAGTGCTTACAAAAGGAGCTTCGCATGGCTACTTGAGGGAGTCGTCCTTCCGTCGCCGTCAAAGTACGTACGGTGTATATACTTTATGTTTCTCGGCACAAGTTCGCCGCATGAAACGTTTGTTTTAAGTTTTATTAGTAAAGTTTATGTGTTCATTCGTGACAATATAATAGACAATCACGAAACGTGGTTCAAATGTTTAAGACGTTCTTTCGGTCTCCGCCATAGACCGTTTTCGTGCGACGGTTGCCCCGTTAAAATAGGAAGTACTAGTTTGGATTGGGCGACAAAAACGAACGTAAAAAAATTTAAGCGTAACTAAAAAAAAACATATAGCAAAAACTAAAAGTAGAACCACTGGCATTTACATGGCTAAGGCGTTCGATCTAGTTTCGACGGAGGCCGTTCTTCGTGGTGCTCTGCGGGCTGGTTTTGATGACAGCTTCTTGGCCTACCTAAGATAACTCTACTCAACCTCCCACACTACTTTGCAGTTTGAGGGGGAGGATCTGAGAGTCCAGCCAACCACGGGGCCTCGACAAGGCGACCAAACCTCGCGAGGCGATTGATTGATTAGTCTTCGTTGCCATGGCGACCGCGATTTCGATCTTTTAAAATCTTCGAAGCTTGAAAGGGTCGTCCTGAACCAACCGCGCCAAGATCGCTATGTAGGTTCGTCGTACTGAGTGTTCTTTCCAAATATTAACCTCATTGGCAGTGTGTATGTAATCAACTTATCAATCATGCTTATCTTCTCGTATCTTTTACAATATATTGTTCTTGCGCATCTCGAAAAAAAAAAAAGATTTTTCAATGCCGCGAAGCACCGATAGGTTCTTCGCGGCGTGTGGTGGTGCAAAAATATGCGCTTGTTTTGTCGGAGTGTGGGTAGCAAAATCTTTGCATACAGAAATGTATTTATAAAGCAACCCGTCACCGCGAATCCAGATAGGCTCACCAAGACTGGAGAAGTCAAGAAGAAACTGTTCTTTGCAGTGGAAAAAACAAACAAAAATAAACTGGCGACCAAACTGGCGATCAAACTGGGAGCTTGGCGCTTCTTTCCCAAGATCCAGTTACTTTAATGACAAAACTGGCACTCGCAATGGGACTGGTCAAGAGTATTTAATTGTAGTGCCGTAGTATAAAGTTATTATAATGTACACTACGGGTCCACCTGGCGCTAGCGTGCGGTTTCAAATTGAAGCAGACATCAACCAGTCTGGAATTGACTTCCGGTAATGCATATCTATTGCAAAAAACTGAGTGCATTTTCTCCCAACGCTCCACTATAAGAGCGAATATCACGAATAATTCGTAGATACTAGACAGCTTGGGAAATTTCCCTGTCACGCGGATGAAAATTTTGGTCAGTTAAAGCGTTTTTCTTTCAAATTTATGGCATTAGAAAGGGTGCTAAATGGCTTCGTACATGTTTTTATGTTCAACATGGAGGTAGGGAGCTTCTGGAGGCGACATGAGGCCACTAGAGGTGAAGCCGGGGGAGACTGCCGGTTTGGAGAGACACGCCCCAACGATGACCAAAACCAGAAGACGCTATTGGATGGACTTGTGCACCCTTGGGGACGAATTCCGACCGACCGCGACGTCTACTTCTGGCTTCACTTGTTATTTTCTCGTTTCGCTGGCTTTAGCCAGTATGTCGCCTCCTCTTATTCCTACCTTGATGATATACACTGTCCGACATTGTTAGCGCCAACATGGAATCGGTGATAATACAATTAAATGCAAAGGTGCAAGCGAGCAGCGTAAAAAACGACGAAAATAATCCCCGGAAAAGTTGTTGGAGATTTGCGTTTGTCCTTTGTTCCCCGCGGATTCAGCGAGTTTCTTCAGGGGGGTTTACGTGCCAAAGCAATGAAGGTCACCTCGAATATCAAGAGAGGCGTCAAGAACTACGCACTAACACGAGGTCCGTACCTGCGTGTGCATGGAGATCGAAATAAAGTAAAGCCGAGTAATAAGTGCGCTTTGCAATCAATGACATTAGCTTTCTTCACTCTACTGCTCCTATGGGTGCAAAGGAAAGTTTGTTTTAGCTTCCAAAACTCATATCTCTATGCTCAAAACATTTTAAAATTGGGAAAAGCGATAAACTTAGCACAGTAATAAAAACACATAATATTATAGATACAAAGCGAGCGTGTTGGCAACAGTATCAAACAGGAGGAAGGTAACACAGACAGAGAAGGGGACAGACAACAAATTTGATAATGCGGGTACTTTACTGTTTTACGCGTTTTACCCTCTCGTCAATAGGGCGTCACTTTAGTGGCATATAAATCTCGCGGATCATCGATATTAGCGCCATCAGGATGGTGGCGCTCCTTGAACGAGTCCGGCGTTCTTTCGACTGCTATTCTCGCTTAGATCCGCAGTTTGTTTTTACTAACTTGCCGTGGAAGATAGGACTGGACCCAGAATATTGAGAAGGTAAACGTCGCTTACTGATCGGAAAAATACTTGTAACTAAAGTAATTTTACTTTTATAATGCTAATAACGTTATATACTATTCGCTACGATCAAAGCAACAAATGTAATATCTGTTATTTTCCGGCGAAGAAGCAAAATGCAGGCGCGTTTTCTCCAACTAAGCCACAGGAGCAACGCAAAAGTGGACTGGTTGCTGTCTGCTTAAATTTGAAACCAGACGTGCCATGAACAATAGCGCCAGTTGAACGTCTAGCGTACATTATAATAACTCCATGCGCCGTAGAACAAAGAGCCCAAGCTTTTTTTTTTTTTTTTCTATGGAGAATGGTTCTTTACTTCGTTCGGCTGGCGCACCAAAACACCAGCGGTGTCTTACTTTACGGAGGGGTGACTATGGCGTGAGTAGAGTCCCTGACTACGACGTGATAGCCAACCACAAAGACATATGACTGTTTTGCATGGTGGCGGAGGCAGCTGTTGGAAATGCGGCGAAGTCGGTTAAACACGCCGGAGAAGGGAAAGCCAATACGCCTCGCAAGTGGGCTCATTTTCGTCTTCTGCGCATGAAAAAGGAAGTAGCGGTGACGTCAGAACGCCGAGCCCTGATTGGCTGATCGCGACCCCCCTATCTGAGCGTCGTCTGCTCCTTTGCAACGTCGTCTGCTCGCAACGTCGTCTACGTCTGTACCTTTCCTGCGACTTTCGGGAGTGCGGGTCTTTACGAGCGAGCTCGACTTCGCCTATCAGAGAGGGCAGACGAAATAAATCAAGCGGTACGTTGTTTTTAACAACTAGCAGACGCGCATCAAGGAGAGAAGTCAAAGGACTCACTGGCGATTTGTCCCGAGGCGCCGAGGTTTCTTTGCTAAGAACCGAGAGTGAGCGTGTTAGTGTCCGCAAGTTTCCTCCCAAATACTTTTTCCCTCCTTTCGTGTGCGGCGAGACTCCTCACTCTTTAACAGCGTCGGCGGGTCGGCGCAGTTAACATCGTCTGCTTTACGTCTGCTAGTCAAAGCGATGGCTGCTTTACCTTTCCTGCGTCTG
Organism: Ixodes persulcatus; assembly: GCA_013358835.2. Lineage (NCBI taxonomy): Eukaryota > Metazoa > Arthropoda > Arachnida > Ixodida > Ixodidae > Ixodes > Ixodes persulcatus. The sequence continues at coordinate 84,002 of JABSTQ010003147.1, forward strand.
TCGGAGATTCACCGCTTTTTCACCGGCGAGAGTCACCGCTGCCTCGGAAAACAAGGAGATGACAAGAGGAAGAGATTGAAGGGTTCACAAGGGTCGCGCGGGCATATTCCATTCAGCACGCCAGCCGGTCGTGGGCAGACGGTCTTGGCCAAGGACCGTCGGAGCACCGCTGTGCCTGCTAGGCCTATCTGCCGAGCTCGCTTACTCGGGGTCGGTGGAATCGTGGCCGTTGGAGCATTTCCCGGGTGTTTGTGGATCCAGCGTTCTTGTTCGTCGTGGTTTATTTCAAGTACTTTTTACTTTTTTTCTTGCTGCTTGCAGTCGGGACCCGTGAGAAGAGCACGCACAACAATAAACGTCCGTTGATCGTCGCGACCAAGTAACTGAGCGACGCTGTCGGCCATGCTGAGTTGATCGTCGTAGGATTCCGTCGTAACCTGAGCAAAACTTAGGATAATTTCGTTTCGTGAATACGAATTTGTTCTCACGTTTTGTCTTACGCACTCTTTTGGCGTAAGATGGTTTTGTGAATCTGGCCTCTGCACTTCCGAAAGTAGCAGAAAAGGTAAGACAGACGCAGACGACGTTGCGAGCAGACGACGTTGCAAAGAAGCAGACGACGCTCAGATAGGGGGGTCGCGATCAGCCAATCAGGGCTCGGCGTTCTGACGTCACCGCTACCCCCTGCGCAAGAAGCAGACGAACTTGCCCTCCGCATTGACAACGTGCACAACCGAGGCGCCCCTAGCGGGTCAGGTGCAGTCTGGGAAGCATTTGTGAACGAAGATTTTAGTTTCGGTTTCCTTCAACGGACCGCTGCCAGCCACAAGCGGACACCGCGGACCTTCACCACGCCCGCAACGCAGCGTGCCACGCCGGGTCTTCGTAGGCTGACCTGCGTGTGCATGGGAAGCAGTATGTTCTCCTCGTTACTTTTGCAGGAGGTGATTGATTCAAGGCGAACTCAAGCCACGTCGATTCAGCGAAACTAAACCTGATGTCGATCGGCGTACACTGCTCTATGCACCGACTCCTCGTGGGTGTTTGTTTTCGACTTCGACAGAGTTCGAGGAAGGCCAGCACCAATATTAGCATCGGGCTTTCACATTGTCTTTATGTCGTGTTTTATCCATCATTCTTGAGCTATGTTCGTCATTTACTTTCATTTCCCCGATTTATTTGGCCGCTAGCTCCCACCTCGTCTTCCTCACTCCAAAACTGTGTGGCTTGCCTTCGCCTTAAATCAGTTACCGTCTGATAAAGTCACGAGAAGAGAAGTACACTTACTGCATCACATGCACACGTCGGTCAATCTACGATGACACGGCGATGTACGCTGTGTCTAGGGGCGCGGTGCAGGTACGCGGTGTCCGCTTGCGGCTGGCCGCGGCCCGATGGAGGAAGCAGAAACAAAAATCTTCGCTGACAAATGGTCCCCAGAATGTACCTGAGCCACTAGGGGTGCCTCGGTTTTGCATCGTTATCCATTTACTAAGGGATGAGTTTGTTTTGTCCGAAATTATATTGAAACGTGGTAACGGCGCTGAAGGCAATTTCCGTTGGTTTTTGGATCGATAAGTGAAACATAATAGAGAGTTTTAAAATAAGGTCCACCAAGGCTTGGGTCCTCTGAGACAGTCCTTTGAGACAGCCCCGATCCTCCAAGGCTCTGGGTCCTTTCAGACAGAGCGTCCACTCGGGCGAAAAACGACCCTGGCAGGAAAACGTCGCAGTTCCTCGAACCATGGGTCGATCGAAGCCTTGGCCAGAGAACCGAAAAACAATTACGTACGGGTCCCTCGATAAACGATCCAGGGGGGCAGAGGCCGATACCCTCCCCCTGAACGCGACTAGCGCCTCCTTTCTAGCCCGTGCTTCATTCCGAGAGACGGTTTTCGCGGCATTCCGACCACTTGTGCAAATGAACGATCGTCGGGAAACCGATTAATTTATAACGGCAGAGGAGCGAGGCGATTAACAGGGGGCAGGAACCGATGCGTCACCCGCCCCCCCCCCCCCCCCACACACACACACAAACACACACTTTACGCGAATCGAATTTAGGGTGGCGAGCAAAGATATAACGTGACTTTGTACCTATAATATAACAAAACACATACCGTTACTTCAAATATTTAACTTCTGGAAAGCCAGAGCACCAACAAAACCAAGGAACCGAGAAAGGTGCTGAAAAACAACAACAACGACTACGACAGCAACAGCAACAACAGCAGCAACAACGACAACGACAACGACAACGACGACCACAGCAACGGCAACAACAACGACGACAACGACGACATTGACAACAACGACCACGACAATGACAATGACAGCAACAGCAACATCACATTACATCACATCACTTTGTAACCTTAAAGACCCCCGTTTAGGGGGTAAGAAATTTGATGGGCAGGTGATGGCAGCGATGTTGTAGATTAGATTTTATTGTGTGGACAATACCAGATTGCTATGTTTTATATGTGCCTGGAATTTATGGATGTGAAATCTAGCTTCTTCACTTTTATCTGTTTTACCGAAAGTGCTTTTTTATTTTTATTAAATATTTTGCTTGATGTCTTATGTTATTTTTTAATCTTTGTTTTTACGACAATGTCTACATAAACAACATGAATGTGTGCTAGTATTCCTTCAAAATTGTAAAACCGGAGACGTAGGACAAAAAAAAAGAGAAGAAAAAAGGGGACAACACAGACACAGGTCTCAAACTCAGCTGAACATTTATTCCCCCAGCCTCGCTTATAAGGACAACAAACCACCATCTCTGGGCGCATGACGTCACACTGTCAAACACTGTCTCACCCACCGCTTCCACACCACCACCGCAGTTCGTAAACACGATCAAAAAGCCAACTCCGACCCAGACTGAATCACTTCCCCCAAACTTCAAACTTGACGCCGACACCAGGCGGGAAGCAACAACCACTAGTAGTGTAATTTTGTACGTTTTGCCTTCTTCGGGGGTTCGAGCCCCTTTATGTAACGGCGCGTGCCCCCTCCCGGGGTCGATGGGCCCCAGGTGGGGGTGCGAACGTGAACGTTGTAACCTTCCACCTGTTTATATAGAGCTCCGCATATAACTCATTCGTCTACGAGGGTGCTTTGTATTATTTTAGCTGCTCTTGACAGCTTCGTTCGGAAAATGTATTGTTTTATGTACGCGCATTATGCCGTTGATGGCACGTTTCATCGCTTCTTGTCGACCTTTCGGGGTTGTACCGGGAATCGGCTATTGTGAACACGAGAGGTATGCTAAGGACTTGTACGTGCCTTTGTAGGGGTCGACGATTGGAATGTCTACTGAGTTGGTGGCGGAGGGCCGTTTTGTTTTGGATAGCGCCAACTGAACTCATTTTTTACTTTGCTTGTCCAAATATGTGTAGCCGTACCACGGAGACGAGAATGCGTGTTAGAAGGAGAGAGTGAACGGGAGAGAGATGAAGGTAGCTAGGATAGGAGCAGGAGAGTCAGGAGAGGGGAGTCGACTACGAGATTTCAAAGGAGAAATCTCGTAGTCGAATGAATTTAATGGAGTATCTTTGTTACCTAATTTGTAGATTGGAACGACTTTTCTCGCTTTCCAATCTTCCGGTCCTGTGCATGAGGAGAGCGATTGCGAGAAGCGAGTAAAGCCAAATATTGTTCAGATGCATGCCTAGTATTTTTAAGAGTTTTGAATTTGCATCATCTACGCCATCTGATGACGAGAACTTGCAGCTCTCTATCACAGAAAAAATCCGACTGGTAAAGAACGTAAAGAGGGGCTTTGCAGACCTGACATTAAAAAGTAGCGTAGGGAGCGGCGCATTACATCCTCTAGTAAAAACAGATGAGAAGGCAATATTAAAAATGTTGGCACTTTCGGTGTCGGTAACTACGTCACCAAATTCATTGGCAAGGCTAATAGTGTGCGTATGCTCAGGGTTTATCGTCTGCTAGAAGTTCCTAGGGTTTTGAATTAGAATGTGGGCAGGTCAACGTGAAAAAACAAAAAAAGTTCGTTTTGTGTTACGAATTGCAGCTAGATAAGCATCTTCAGCATTGTAGTATTTTGCCATACAGTTGTGTTTTCCTTTAGCTTGGCAGAGCGGAAAGGACGTTTTTTCTTTTTAATTTTCTAGTCTTTTGAAAGCTTCAGTGAACCATGGTTTTTTGGCTATTCAAATGGAAAGTGGTTTTTGGGATGAATGTTTCTGCCAGCGCGTTTAACTTGTTATGATAAATTGATCGATTGTGGAATGTCGCTTCGAAACATGGAAGAAAATTGATTAGCTCATTAGTAATAGCACCATAATTTCCTTTATTGTAAAGATGAATTCTAGTCTTGTTTGTTTGGCATATTAACGGTGTAAACTCAAAAACAGCATGAATGACTTTGTGGTTGCTGATCTCTCGGAGATAATCTATAGACAACAAACTATTCGGATGACTATTCAGTCTGCCGACATTATCAACAAACACATCAACAGCCAGGACAACAACGAAACCTTTCTTGAAGCGCTTTTTTTTCGACCTTTTCTACATCCGTGTTGTGTATGCCGTTACGCCCCTTGACGTGAATTTACGTCAGTTGATCTGCAGTTTAGACTAAAAGTAACACCAGAGTAGACTACATTCCAATTGAATATGCCACGCCCGATAAAGACATGCATTGGTTTCAGTCCTTAATGTCACTTTAGTTCCTTGTCGATAAAGGAGCATGTAACAGAACATGCAATCTTCGAAAAGTGTGGTGATATATAATAACGGCAAATATTATAGGTAACTAGGCCAAAAAATCTCACACATCAACAACCAAATTGGTATTTAAAAAAATATATTGTTTCAAAGTTTTCAAAGTCAAGTAATTACCAAATATGAAAATACCACACGAATTATATCGATGAAACTGGACGCATATATAAAGCATATATATAATGTTATATTCAGTTTCGGTATTCATTTGTGTTCTTTCACCCCCAGGGGGCGCGTCCTTCCTTTGTGTATATATTTGATGTATCATGCAGAATAAGGGGCTTTTGGAACGGCGGTTCTGCTGGGGTTGTTTCCGTCCGTCCTTCGCAAACATCACATTGGCAACGAGGATGTAGCCCGTTCCAAGCTACCTTCGGCATCCCGTACCGTCCGGCTACGCCCGCCCCGCCATGAGCTTCCCCGGCCTCGCTCCGCCGCCGCCGTTCCTCCAGACGCCCGGCCGTCCGTCACTGCCATGGGAGGAGTGGGAGCAGACTTTTACAGTCTACCTTCTAGCGTCCGGAGCAGCTGAGTGCCCACCAGAGCGACGCAAGGCCATTCTTCTGCATTGTTTGGGGGCGGAAGGGCAGCGTGTTTTCCGGACTTTACCTGCAGGGTCAAGCGCCGCAGCACCGGCAGTTCAAGATAAGCCTACCGCGGCCACTACTGACGTGTACAAGTCTGCACTCGCCGCCTTACGGAAGCAGTTTTCGACGTCGTGCAACGTAGTCGTCGAGCGTCATCGTTTCCACCGCCGCAACCAACACGCAGGCGAGTCCGTTCATGACTTTGTTGCTGCTTTACGGCAGCTCGTTTCGCATTGTTCGTTCAATTCACAAGATGAGGCTCTCCGTGACCAATTTGTTGCCGGCGTTGCTTCCAATCGCGTACGTGAACGGTTCCTACTCGAGGGTTCCTCCCTGTCGTTCGAGAGCGCAGTACGAATCGCTCTTCAGTTTGAGCAAGCAGCTGAAGAACTAAAGGAATTCTCTGCTTCAGTCGAGCCTGTTTCTGTGCGTCGTCCGCATTCTTCGCGAAAAACCAGTTCACAGCCAAAAGAGCATTGTCAGCAGAACTTTTCAAGGAAAGCGAGCGGTTCACGTGCGTCGCAGGGGCACCGCCCCCCTCGGCGAGACAGAGATAGCCGGTCCGTTTCACCTCACTGTTTTCGGTGCGGCTCGCGGAACCACCGCGCATCAGCGTCACAGTGCCCAGCGCAGGGAAAGAAATGTTCGTTTTGCGGCGTCAAGGGCCACTTTCAGAAAGTATGCAACCGCAAGCGACAAACGCAAGGCAGGGTTCGTGAAGTTGATTTTGATGGCGATGTTTTGTCAAGTGGAAATTCTGAGCAAGTTTTGACCGTGCAGCATTCTGCTCGCAGAGCAATTTACATAAACGTGGGCGTAGCGGATGTCAGCTTGACATTTCTTGTTGACTCGGGGTCGTCTGTTTCGATTCTGTCTGAACACGCATTTCGTCGACATTTTGAAAGCGTTTTGCTCCTTCCAGCTCCGCACGTCACCTTGCTAGATTTTTCTAAGCGTCCAATTCCCGTGCTAGGGTGTTTTCAGGCAGACGTTCAATTTAAAGGGCGCTCTGCACCACTTCTTTTCTACATCGTTCGCCAAGGAACCTGTCTGATTGGCCTCGACGGCATTAAGGCTCTAAATCTTCGAATTCAGGGCTCCACTCTCGAGTGCCTGCACACGTCCGTCGCCCCGCCGCCGCGTGTCAATGACCCGACACCTTCTCACATTCCAACGCAGTCAAGAGAGCAACCGAGGCAAGCAAACCTTCCGCCAGCCTTGGCACCCGACTTCGTTTCACTTTTCAGTCCTGAGTTGGGCCTTGCTAAGCGATTCACGCATCGTGTCAAAACTCGGCAAGGCGTGCAGCCGGTAATTTCGAAGCTTCGTCGTCTCCCATATTCACTCCGGGAACCAGTAGCAGATGAACTTCGCAGGTTGCTGAGCCTTGACATCATCGAACCTATCGATGCTTCTGAATGGGTTTCCCCCATTGTTGTCGTTGACAAGAAAGATGGCAGCTTCAGAATCTGTGTTGACCTTCGGGAGCCTAACAAGGCTATTGTACCAGACAGCTTCCCATTGCCTCACACAGAGGAACTTCTTCATGCCTTGGTAGGCGCGACGCACTTCTCAAAGCTTGACTTGGCTTGCGCCTACCATCAGGTTCTTTTGCACCCTGACAGCAGGGATCTGACAGCCTTCATTACACATGAAGGACTATTCCGATTCAAAAGAGTTTGTTTTGGGTTAGCTTCCGCCCCAGCGGAATTTCAGAAGATGATGGCCATAATTCTTGATGGCTGCTCTGGAGTGTTGTTCTACATTGACGATGTGATAGTCTTTGGGAAAAGTGCAGAAGAACATCTTTTGAATCTAAAAACGGTCTTGCAGAAGGTCAAGGACGCAGGCCTGAAGTTGAACAACAAATGCCTCTTCGACGTTCCAGAACTTTCCTTCCTAGGCCATAAGGTCACGGCACAAGGTATCGCACCGCTTCCAGAGAAAGTGGACTCGATAATTAACACTCCAGTGCCAACAGATGTTGCTGCCCTCCGGTCGTTCCTAGGTCTTGTTGAATACTATTCCAAATTCGTTCCACGCTTGGCCGAAGTGGTCGAGCCTATGCGCGTTCTGCTTCGCAAGAATGAGCCTTTCATCTGGTCAACTGAAGCAGACAGCAGTTTTCGGAGAGTCAAGGAAATGCTTTCTTCGAGTACAGTTCTCCACATGTTCGATCCATCACTTCCAGTCATCGTGGCGACCGACGCTTCCGACTGCGGTTTGGGAGCTGTCCTGCAGCAGCAAAATGGCCACGAGCTCCGCACAGTTGCTTTCGCGTCTCGCAGCTTGTCACCAGCTGAAAGAAAGTACTCGGTTGGTGAACGTGAAGCATTGGCATGAATTTGGGCGTGCGAGCGATGGTAGACTTACCTTTGGGGTCGCCATTTCAAGATTCGTACGGACCATCAGGCGTTGGTATCATTGCTATCGTCGCAGGGGCGTGGAAGAAGGCCACTCCGGATTGCACGCTGGAGTGCACGACTCCTGTGTTACAATTTCACGGTCGAGTACCGCAAGGGGTCCACCAACACTGTGGCCGATGCTCTTTCTCGGTTGCCAGCTCCTACGTCGGAGGCAGAACTTTCCAAGGAAGAAGAAATCGTCTCGTTGGTCGAGCCGGCCTGCATGACGAAGGAAGAATTCAAGCAAGCCGTCCTCAACGACGGTTGCCTGCAAACCGTCAAGTCGTTCGTGTGCGGCTCTTGGCCACCACAAAAGTCCGTACCAGAGGAGGCAAAACCTTTCTACTCAGTGCGCGAAGAGCTTTCTATTGTTGATGACCTGCTGCTGCGCGCAGAGCGCCTCGTTGTTCCGTCCTCCCTCACAGCTCAGTTCATCGCAGTTGCCCATGAGACACATCCGGGCATCACGCGCACAAAGGCGCGACTTCGTGAGCTATTCTGGTGGCCACGAATGGACAAGCAAGTGGAATCGGCCGTGAAAAACTGCCACATCTGCCTGGAGGCAGATAAGTCTGCCAAAACATCGCCAGTGCCATTGCAGCCTGTTGAGTGGCCTGAAAGACCCTGGCAGAAACTGGGCCTAGACATTGTTGGCCCATTGGAGCATGCACCTCGCAATAGCCGATTTGCTGTAACATTGGTCGATTACCATTCCAAGTGGCCAGAGGTATATTTTTGCAGCGAAGTGGCCACAAGCACCGTAAAAGAATTCTTAACCAGTGTCTTTGCCCGTGAAGGATACCCGGAGGAGATTGTTTGCGACAATGGGCCGCAGTTCACTTCACGTGAATTTATAACCTTTCTTCAAAACCGAGCCATCAAGCTGTCACACTCATCGGTATACTACCCCCAGGCGAACGGCCAAGTCGAAAGGCTTAATCGAACTTTGAAGAACTTCATCCAAGTTTCACTCCTCGAAAGGCGACCTATCCGACAAGCAGTCACTGACTACCTTGCTATTTACCGTTGTACTCCACAGGCTACCACTGGGGTTGCCCCAGCAGTTCTGCTGCATGGGCGGATGCCTCGAACCAGGTTGGATGTTGTAGGGTTTTCGGCACCAGCGTTCGCAAAAGACCCAGCAAAGGAACTGGCGCGACTGCGTCAAAGGGTCCGGCTTCAACAGCAAAGCAGCAAGGAGTACACGGACCGGAGGAGAGCTGCTAAGGAGCCGAAAATAGCAGTGGGCGATTTCGTTCGTGTCAAGAAGCCGTCAGTTCGCTTCAAGGGAGATCGCGCCTTTTCTTCGTCAACTGAAGTGTTGGCGAAGAGGGGACCTGCCTCTTTCAGACTTGGAGATGGCCGCACATGGAATGCCTCCAAGCTTTCCAGGGTTCCAGAGAGGGGCACGAGTCCACCGTCCCAACGTTCAGAGCCACCTGCGCCGCAGCTTCCGGTTCGAGTGCCGCAGCCTGACCTGCCGCCGCCGCCTTCTCCCGGGTCGCAGCCGCCGCCTCCTGGCGGACTGCAGTCTGCCGCACCGCAGTCGCCCGTTCCTGATCCGCAGCTGCCTGGACCGGAGCCTGCCATGCTGCAGCCGCCTTCTCCTGGGCTGCAACCGCGGTCTCCTGGGGTACCGCAGCGCTCTACAAGCTCACTACCATCCCCAGCCGTGCAGCTTCCCCATCGACCGTCCCGAGAGCGCCGACGACCGGCCTGGCTCAAAGACTATCAGACCGACTAGTTGTCTATATGTATAGCAGTGGTTATGTAGTGTGTAAATATGTACAGTGCATGCTTAGGGATATCTAACACTTACTAGCAACTAATCACTAAAAATAAGGGAGGGAGTATGTTATATTCAGTTTCGGTATTCATTTGTGTTCTTTCACCCCCAGGGGGCGCGTCCTTCCTTTGTGTATATATTTGATGTATCGTGCAGAATAAAGAGCTTTTGGAACGGCGGTTCTGCTGGGGTTGTTTCCGTCCGTCCTTCGAAAACACCACAGTCGCCTACAACAGAAAAGTACTGCGAGCCCCACTAGGGCCCCTGCCGGGGCCCTAGCGGGGCCTGCAGTATTGTTAAATAAACAAAATAAAGACATTGGTAACAGTGCTGTCGGACGACAATTCGCCGTAAATCAGTGCAGCATCCGCGGAAGGAGACGACAAAAGCAAGCTCTGTTTGTGTGCAACGGAACAAGAAGCTGTAGGAGCCCAAAGAATGACGTGTTTGCCGACGCCGAGGCAAGTCTCAGCGACTTTGTAAAAGAGCAACGCGAACGGCACCTTGCCGTAACTTTGTAAAAGAGCAGCGTGAACGGCACCTCGCCGTAAACATCGAGCCGCTGCATGAAAACTTTGGCGAGCCGACATTGGGTTACTCGGTTTATGCGTCGCGCCAAGTTTTCCCTGCGTCGGCGCACGCTCGTTGCTCGCTCTTTCAAGAAGTGCGGGATTTCAAATGCGCTCGACGTCTCTGAAGACTACTGCCTTTGGGAGGAGGCGTCGGACAAGGAGTCTGATGGACGTGATGACAGCGATTAAGGTTCAATTATGACATGTGGCCCATGTTTTCTCGGGAACATGGCCCACATGTCGTCTTTCATCGCTAGACACCGATTTGCACGGAGGAGGAGGCAGTCAAAAATCACCGAATGGATCGGTTCCCCCACCAGTGGTGCGTCAAACATTATTTGTTTTCTTCTTTTGGCATGGTAGGCCAAATAAATGTCCCTTTTTAAGTATATCTCTTTATTGTAGGCCTTTTCATTCTGTGTTTATTGGTCGAGAGCAATTTAGACATGCCCAACATGATAATTAGGGCACTTCTGTTAAGGCGAACATCTGATAAGTCGAACAAATTTTCAGGGTCCCTTCGTGTTCGTCTTAAAGGGAGTCCACTGTATCTGGCATCGTCGCACTGGTTGCCGTCTTGAGCACATCTCGCAATGTCTTGTCTGCGGGCTGCATGTTGCGCATTCTTGCAGTACGTCATCGCACACAGCCTTAGCCTTTCTGCAACCGTGTAAATCTCCTACATCTTTATCATTCTCGTACAGCTTCAAAGACGCTGATATTAATTTAGAAATGCTAAAAATGCTAACAGCCCCGCTGACTCCGAGCTAAAATCCTGGTTTTGCTTGTTGTGAATTCTCGGCTTTTTAATAGAGGTGTGCGAATATTAATATTTTCGAATACGAATAGTGAGCTTCGAATATCGAATCGAATATGAAAAGTTGAAGGCAGGTGCATTTATTCGCAGCTTTTTTATTTTCATATGTCGGAACTGCAGTTGATTTTTCTGTCGATTATTAATTTTTTGATTTTTGAACTGCAGAACTGCTGTTGATTTTTCTGCATGACAACTTGTAATCTTCCCTACAACCAGGATTTTCGTTTTTGTGTTTTATTCCCGTTAACACCAGTGAGGCACTGGTGTTAACAAGGATATAACACAAAAATGAAAATTCTAGTTATAGGGAAGATCACAAGTTGTCATGCAGAAAACTCAGCTGCTTCACATGGTCAGGAAGGAGGCGCTCCCTCCGAGCGAAAACTACACCTCTAGCCACAAAAAGAACTCTCTCATTCGGCACTGATGTAGCAGGTATTGCCAGGTATTGAATGCAAAGCTTCGCCAGACTCGGATATCTTAAGCACCCGGCAGTTTGCCAGCACTCACACGGATCACTTTCTCTCTTTAGCAGTGCCTCCTCCGCGTACGCTACAACTTCCCATCCTGAAGCTGAAAGCACTTTGCTTTCCATTGCACTTTTGGCTAAGTGGTCAAATGCTTGCCGAATATCTGCTGACGAGGTTGAGCCTTGCTCTTGTGACTTTTCACAGCACTGTGACTGGCAGCCATGTGTCAAGTGTTCAGTGTGAACCGCTTCATCGTGAATTTTGGAGTGAGAAGATGGCAGGTGAAGCTCACGTAACTTTTGCTAGAGCGCCATGTCCACATGTCGCTTCTAAAGGCAACAGCGGTAGTGCCGCCTTCAACGGAACTGTTGAGCTCTGCTTCCACCTTCTTTCCGGTGTCATCATACATTCGTGTCACCAGCACACGCGAGCGTGTAGAGCGGGATGGGACGCGATAGCTGGGAACGGCTTCTGTCAGAATTTTTTTGAAGCCGCGGTCTTCCACAATGCTGTAAGGCTGTAAATCAAGTGCCACCATGGCGGCGCCCTTGTTATTTAGCGCTCGCACCCTCTTTTCTGGCTCACAAACTTCATGCGGCGAACAAAGTCCGTCAGCGTCGGTTGATCTTTTCCTGGCGTACCAGCGGTAATCCCACGATACTCTTTTAACAACGCAGGATGTGCTTTGAGATGGTTGAAAAGGGTCGTTGTCGTACCTGTGGGCATTTTAAGCGTTGGCTCGCATGCCGTCCATTGCGCCATCGATGCCGTCAAACTCGCAAAATATTTCTAAACAGCGCTCCTCTCTCTTCGTTTTGGTGCCATTTCCTGTTCGTTCCTCCACTTTGCAGACTGTTCCCCGCAGTCACCTCCATCCGCCATAACACGGGTGGACGAACGCGGAAGTGAGCACAGATTACCGCTACCGACACCGACGCCACCAGTTTAGGTGAAGCCGCCATGCAGCTATGTCGCTGTCGATAGGCCTTGCTTACCGAAAACGAAACCGAAAGCGAAACTTACGGTTGCGAATACGTTCTCGAATATTCGATACATTTCGAATATTCGTGCTACGACGAATATTCGAAAAATACCAAAGGCTTAGTTTACGAATCGAATATGAATATTAAATGTATGATATTCGATTCGTATTCGAAATTTCGAATATTCGCCACCCATACTTTTTAAGCAATTTCTGCTAAAACAACTCTCACAAGAATGATAATATTGTCAGAGGTTTCTGCAGCTCAGCCAGGTTGAAAGGTCGATCGTATGCACAGTATCAAAAACGCTGACACTGACGAGAAATTTTAAGCGATTGATACGACACGTCTATGGAGTCTCCACCAGGCTTGTTCGGGGTGGCTCCGGATCTTTGGAGTCTCGAGCAGCATTCGTGCGTCCGCAGTGAAGAGCGTCGGAGGTTTAGCGGTTTGTTTTTTTCTCTCGCAGCCGAGGTGCAGGCAGAAATCGAACGTATCTTGAGCTGGCACGAACCCTGCAACTTGTTGTCCTTGATTGCGACACCATCAACCCACCCTTCCCAGCTGGCCAAGACATCACTGGCGCCCATCATGGTCTACGTCAAGATATCCTCCCCCAAGGTACGCCCCTGGCCCTCCCCGTCTTTCTTATGTCCTCCCTCGATCGCCTGAGGAATGTGCCGGTGTCTAACTGTGCTAAAGCAAAAATCGAATCCATCGGCATT
>JABSTQ010003148.1:0-28547 GCA_013358835.2 Ixodes persulcatus
TGCACAGAGAATTGGTCACTACTAGTATGGTAACCAATAGCACACATCCAACTCGAGCGCTCGAAAATGTAGCGGCAAATACCCGCATAGAAGTCTGGGGCCTGTTGAATAGAGAGAGAACAGTAGTTCTCTTGTATGGATGGACGTACGACAGAGAAGCCGACGTAGTGGCGCCGTGCTTTGGCCACCACAGGAACTCGGGGAGCTGCACCCGTTGACGACACCGCTTTGTTTACCCCCGAGCTCCCGCCAGCTCCCGCCCGGAGCCATCCTCCAATCAGAGCGCGGCGAGGTGACGTCACGCCACCGTCCTGCGCGAAAGAGCAGATGGCTTTCCCTCCGTATACGGCCGGCAAAACGTGCGAAACATAGGCTGTTGACTCGATGAGATTATATTCGTATCTTCAATACGTTTGAAATAAAAAGATAAAAAAACCGCATTATAAAACTCATAAAAGACACAGCCATAATAAATTATTGCGTACCCCAATATTTGCACAATATATGAATAAGCCCTGAAAACGTTGCAAAATATTAAGTACGAAACTTAGTGTACACTGGTTCAGAACGAATTCAGCAAACATGGAACCTTCTACAAAGGAAGCGAAGATCATTCGGGCGACTGTAGCGTAGTTCGTGGGCGCGCTGACTTGATGAGGTGTGGTCGTTGGTTCGAATCGCGGTGCGCATACATATTCTTTTTACCTTAATGCTATTGTTTTTATTAATTTAATTTTTTTCACTTCTTTGTATTAGTTTTTATTAATTTAAATATTTTTTCCACTTTTTTTGTATTAGTTTTCCTTTCTTTAAATGTTCTTTTCTTACCCTTTTTATTAGTTTTTAATAGTTTAAATATATTTTTTCTTACCTTTTTGTATAAGTTTTTATTATTTTAAATATTTTCTACGTTTTTGCAGTCGTCGGTCCCGTTCTGTAGGCTAGCAATCACGCAGAACGTAAAAATAAAAAGTGTTTATTCTTTCTGTAACAAGTTATCATAAACCAACCTGCTCATGTTCAACTATGCGAGCCCAAGTTTGAATTGTTGCAATGCACAAACCGTGGCCCCCTTGTTTTGCCGAAATAATTCACTCCCTCCGTGCTAATATGTGAACCAATGTAGTAGGCAAACAGCGCAAGTCCTTTCAACGAAGAAAGCAATGTAATAATAATGAGCATATTGCGAGCAAAATGGGAAAATGTGTAAGTGGTAAAACTGCCACAGTGATGCAGCCGAAGTTTTTCTGAAAGCGGGCATCTTCACCCAGTATTGAAACAAAAATATCGCCATTTTAAGGCAGGAATGCAGCTGAGCTCATAGCGCGCTACGTATTAAGCCAATCTCTTAATTTTCTGAGTTCTGGAAAGTAGCACTTAATTTTGTTCTGGTAGATCAGTGCTATCCCCCACGTGCCGCCAGGTTTTACTTATACAGGTTGCGCTCCGCAGTTTTACTTTTTTCTTAGGCCTAAACACGTTTTATTTCTTAGATTCAAGTACAGCGCGGATAATTAAACTAGTTTTCAGAAGTGGCTATCGTTCGGCGTTGTAACATTAATTTTTCGTAGCGTCAACGGTTCACATTCCCAAACCCGGCAGTGTGAACACACACAACGCATTAATGTTTCTCGCTCTTTTGCGTTAAAAAAAAAGTTTTTATATTCGCGTTTTTCTGGTACGGTATGTGGTATAACATAGGCTATCAAAGAGACAGATGACGTTTGGCTATGTGAACATTTTAATTTTTTCTGTTAGATGATAGTAACTACCACAGAAAACAGTCGATTCCTGCCTGAAATAGCATATTTTCACACTCAATTTCACACTCTCGTAGTGTCATAAGCAATAAACACATATCTTACTGTTCTAGTTTCTGGAAAGTAATGTTTATTATTGTTTTTGTAACACAAGGCGCGTGCTCAATCGTGCCACATGTTTTGTTTTCATTTTTAGGCTTTGCTATATTTTTTTTTTGTCATAGCCAAACACACGCATATACCGCCGAATCTTAAGTATAGTACATCAAATTAAACTAGCTTCCTGAATGAAAGCTATCGTTCGGTGTTGTAAAATTTATTTTTCGTGGCGTAGGCGGTCATATTCTCAAATCCTGGACAGCAAAGTTTTTACAGCGCATTGGAGTCTCGTTTCAATCTCCGGCGAGAGCAGTCGACTTCCCCGAGCTCCGACACGAGAACGTGATCCTAACCTAAACATCGAGCCGGCGCTCGGCGCGGCAGCCCACCACCTAGCTTGGCGCGAGGCACGCCCTGGCCCCCGATTCTGCCTCGCCATGGAGCCTGAAAACTCGGAAGCAGCCACCCCATCCCGGCGTCGGAGGTCGTAATTTTGCCTGAGGACCGCTGCCGTGCCCGCGGGCT
Source organism: Ixodes persulcatus (assembly GCA_013358835.2). Classification (NCBI taxonomy): domain Eukaryota; kingdom Metazoa; phylum Arthropoda; class Arachnida; order Ixodida; family Ixodidae; genus Ixodes; species Ixodes persulcatus. The sequence continues at coordinate 2,385 of JABSTQ010003148.1, forward strand.
ACCAGAGCTGCTGCCAGGATGCCATACGCCGTGGAAGGCGAGGCGATCACCCCCGCAGTCCTCTCCGAAGAGGGATGAAGTATCATCAGCAGAAAATATGAAAGAGCACGCCAAACCCGGATCCGGAAAAAAGAAGAGCGGCTATACCTAACGCAGCCGGAGGCCGGATCGACCACCCGCGGGCCCGCCCAAGAGACAGGCAAGTCCTCCCTTGTCACCAACCACAACAAACCGTCAACCAGACGTAGAAGACCACCCCTCCCACGCCTACCAGAAGACGACCGCAAGGTCGTAGTCAGGCCGAGTAACCTAAACCTCCACATGACTACCCCGGGACAGTTACTCAAGGCGATCTGCGAGCAGCTCAACCTCCCGCCTCAAAAAATTTTCGCGAAGGACAGGTTGCGGATCAACCCCTACAACAGCACTTTCACGATCAGCACTCCCGTGAAAGAACGAGCAGATGCCTATCGGAGCCTGCCAGGGTTCGCAATGAACAATCAAGAGTACCCAGTCACGGCGTACATCTCCACGCCCGAACAATCCGTAAGAGTGGTGATTTCCGGAGCCCTCGGCAACGAGACGCCCGACGAATTCTCCATTACTGCATCACGAAAATCCAGAACTTCCTATCGTCAACGCACGCCGCATAGGACGCTCTAGAGCGGCCGTCATCACTATCGAGGGCACCAAACCGCCGAAGGAAATGATTTTCCAAGCAGGCCTCTTCACCTGCCATCCGTTTAAGGAACGGGTCAAAACATGTCTCAACTGTCGCAGGGTCGGACACCGAGCCGACGTGTGCTACCGACCGAAAAGCTAACGGTGCCATCGCTGCGGAGAGGAGCACCCGCCACCGGAGGAGGGTGAGCCCCCCAACTGCGAGGCCAAGTGCATCATCTGCGAACGTCCGAACGTTACGGGAAGCCGTAACTGCAAGCACTGTTTCGTCGAGAAACGCAAGAAACTCCAGGCCAAGGGGCCTCCGACTGGAGATCGGTACTCCCTGCTCTCGTCGGAAGACGACGACAACCCTGGGCGGCGCTCAGGATCCAGAACACCGTCGTCGCGCCGACGCCGCAGCGAAAGTCGGTCGAGGGACAGGTCTATCTCCTACCCACCCCTGGACGACCGCGGAAGAAACAGCTCGAGAAGCAAGAGCAACGAGCGCAAGAAACCTCCCTCCTCAAGAGGCAACAGCACCACCCAGAACGCCGACAAACAGGTGAGCTGGGCATCCAGGGTCTCCTAGGCGAACGCTGGGAAGCGCGAGTTTCTCGAGCAAACTAGAAAACTGAAAGAGGAAAATGCTGCACTCCGTAGGCTACTAGATGAGCTTGAAAAGCTCGTCAAAACAGGTCCCAATTCTACCCCCTCAACACACCGGCAGCCGCGAGATCGGCTCCACCTACTCCTACCCAAATCGCAACCAACAATGCGATGGATGCGGACGCTAACCGCGGAACGCTAAAGAGACAGGCCTCGACAGACCTAGACGCTAACGCTAAGAGAGTAGCCGAGGCATCCCCAGACGGTGAGCCGCAGCCCAAACCAAAACCACCGTCACCTCTCAGGCACCTATGCGCAAAGACGAAAGGTTCGATCAACTTGAAAAAGACAACCAAGAAACCAAAGACAGTCTCAGACTAGTCGGAGAGACCCTCCAACAAATATTACAACGCCTCACGGCACTTGACCGCCTCGCGGCCCTAGAAGCGACCGTGCAAATGCTCGTGCAGCAACAACCATGTAACCTTCCTCAAACAATTCAATATGGCCCCTCGACCTCAGCAGGTTAAGGTCTGGCAGTGGAACTGCAGGTGATACAAAAACAAACGCGGCAACCTGCAGCTCCATATTCAGCAACTATCCGAAAAACCTACAAGTAGCCAGTCACCCGATCAAATTAACGGGTTACACGCCTTTCATTCCCCTAAACACAGACCCGAAAAAACCAATCTCGGTCACCGCGACTTTCGTTCAACGCAACATCGCGGCCATACAACACGAAATCGAGGACACAAAGGTCGAACAAACGCTAGTGGAAATCCCGCCACGTAAGAAGGGAGATGGAAACGTCTACATTCTTAACGTCTACAGTTCACCCAAGGACAGAACAAAAGCAACCTCTGACATTATCCGTAAGGCCGTAAAACTTGCAGGGAAATCTCAACTCGTAGTGGTAGGCGATTTCAACGCGCACCACCTTGCCTGGGGCTACCGGAAAGCGCATATCAAAGGAACGGCGCTATGGCAGTCTATACAAGACGTGGGTATGACGTACCTTAACGACGTCAAAGAGCCTACTAGGATCGGCAATAGCGTCAACACGGACACGACCCCCGATCTTGCCCTGAGTAAAAACATTAACTCAGCCATATGGACAAATACGGGCCTCACGTTGGGAAGTGACAATATATAGTGGAAACGACCTTCCAGACGGCCCCGTTTAAACATCCTCCGTTAAAAACGAGATTAACGAATTGGGACGAATTCCGTAAAATTAGGGACAAAACCGCTCCAAAGGAAATCGGCAACCTGAACGAGTGAACCCGCGCCCTAAAAGAAGCCGTAAAAGCCACCACAGAAGAAACAGAAGCGATAACTTCGCAACACACGACCGACTCTAAATTGAAACACATGTGGGAAGCCCACCTTAGCTTACAACTAAGGTGGAAAAATCAAAAACACAATCGCACCCTCAGAAAGAGGATAACACAGCTAGAAAGGAAAATTGAAGCGTACGCGTTCGAGCTTGAAAGACAGCAGTGGGGACAGGTATGCGACAGCGTGAACGGGCATCTGGGTAAGAAAAATACGTGGCTTCTGCTACGACACTTACTCGACCCCACACAGACCAAAACGGCTCAACGCAATAGACTCGCTCAAATAGTACACCAACATGAAGGCGACACAGAAGACTTAATCAAAGAACTCAAGGATAGATACCTAAACACCACGGAGTCCACGGACCCACTTCCCTGGTACGAGGGTGAGCCAAACCCAGAATTAGACCAGGAATTTAGCACAGCGGAAGTATGGCAAGCCATGAGCCAACTCAAAACAACATCAGCCGCGGGGCCCGACGGCGTCACTAACAAGATGCTGAGAAATCTAGACCTTACGTCAGTGATGGCCCTAACTGACCTAATCAACAAGTACTGGCAGGATGGTGAAATCCCCCAAGAATGGAAACACGCCAGTATCATCTTTATACCTAAACCAGGCAAGAAGCTAATAACCGAAAACCTAAGACCTATCTCCCTTACATCTTGCCTAGGGAAGCTCATGGAGCACGTGGTTCTAAACAGACTCCAAGGATATGAGGAGGATAACAACCTCCTACCCCCCTCCATGCTGGGATTTAGAGCCCACCTGTCCACGCAGGATGTCATGCTCCAACGTAGCTAAGAAGTGATCCCCAAAAGCTCGAACACGAGAGCCATCCTCGGATTGGACTTAAACAAGGCCTTTGACTAACGTGTCACATGAGGCCATCCTCACTAACCTATCGAGGTTAAATCCAGGATCCCGAACCTTCAACTACGTAAGATCGTTTCTGGACGAGAGGACGGCAGAAATATCGATCGGCGGGACAATCTCGGATCCCTTTCGCATGGGGTGTCGGGGAACCCCACAGGGATCGGTACTCTCGCCGTTTCTATTTAATCTTGCACTCGTAGAATTACCGAAGCAACTCGAGGCCATCCCAAATCTCAGACACACTTTATATGCAGACGATATCACCCTCTGGATCACTACTGAAATGATGGGGAGATAGAAGAGACCCTACAAAGGGCAGTCGATACCATAAAAGCCTACGTCAAAGCGGTAGGGTTAGAATGTTCTCATCCCAAATCGGAGCTCCTAATTAAAAGAGACATTCCAAGGGGACAAAAATCCAGCCCTTCGCCAGCCAACATAAACGTACACGTGCAAGGCAAAGTCATTAAACAAGTCACCTCCATCCGGATCCTTGGAATGATCATCCAAGAGAACCGAAATAACACCCAGGTCATCGAAAAGCTAAACGTCTCGGTCCACCAGACCATTAGACTGATCCGACGCATAGCGAAAAGGAGAAGAGGCGTTAAGGAAAACGATTTATGCCGATTGGTGCAGGCCTTTGTCATCAGTAGAATGACCTACGCCCTCCCCTATCTACAATTATACAACGCCGAGAAACTCAAAATCGAAGGACTCATCAGGCAGGCCTACAAGGCAGCCCTAGGTCTACCCATCAATATCTCCACCGACAAGCTACTGCAGCTCGGCCTACATAACACGCTAGACGAGCTGACTGAGGCCCATCGGAGAATGCAAGAGCTCAGGCTCGCTCGCACCAATGCGGGTAGAGCGGTCCCGAGAAGACGGGGGGAATAAACGCGGCACCACTCAACGCGGGCACCCGCAAAATCCCGTCCAACGTCGGAAAGACAATCACGGTAAAACCATTACCGAAAAACATGCACCCCGCCCACCACGAAGGCAGACCCAGGGCCCGGGCGCAAGCCCTAGCCAAGAAATTCGAAGGCCGAACGGACGTCGTCTACGTGGACGCGGCCGCTTACCTAACCCCCAAAAAGGCGTACGCGATCGCCGCGTTGACCGAGGAGGGCCAACTCGTAGCAAACGCGACTGTACCTACAAACTATTCCGAAATAGCCGAAGAAGCGGCAATCGCCTTGTCGCTAACAAACTCGCAAGCGAGGGTGATTGTCAGTGATTCAAAAGTGGCCATTGGCAATTTTGCCAAGGGCCGCACATCTCCCATCTCCTTCGGAATTCTCAAGAATTACCCGAAAAACAGGCAAGACGTGGAATTGGTCTGGGTGCCGGCTCACACGTCAAACCCGGTGAACGAGGCTGCCTACGATAAAGCTCGAGGATCTATCGGCCGAGCTGTGGATGATAACTCGGACGTCGGATTGACAGGAGACGGCCTTAACACCTACCACGAGATCACTCAACACTACAGGCTCGAAAGGCTAACTTTCCCACCTCCGCATAAGAACTTAACCAAAGAACAGGAGCTACTATGGAGACAACTCCAAACTAAAACTCTCCCTAACTCCGCGGTCTTAAGCCATGCATACCCAGATAGATTTAAACCCGATTGCAGCAAATGCGGTGGCAAAGCTACCATAGACCACATCTTCTGGGACTGTCCGGCAGATCCCCCCCACCATTATCGCTCCAGAGGCTCGCGCACCCGGGCCCGTGGGAGAACTTGCTGCTCAGCTCCGAACTGGAAACCCAAATCCAGGCCGTGACTAGAGCCCAAGAGGTCGCCGCCAGTCTCCATTGACGGCCACCTAGCAAGATCAGAATACCCACCTGAAACTCTAGCCAACAATAAAGGTTTTCCAATCCAATCCAATACAGCGCATTGTTTTTTCTCGCGTTTTCCCGATAAAACACGTCAGCCTTGCCATTCTGAGATCAAATACGCCAGCGTCAGCAGTCATTTAGGAAGGGATTGATCAACGCAAACATTTCCACTCGCTATTTATGAATTGCCGCAGTTCGTCAGAATCTCAGTGACTTGACTGCATAGTGAAAAAGGCAAAAAAATAAAACGATGCCGGTAAGTAAACGGAACTTCGATGACGGGACTCGCCAGTTTGAACAGCAAAGCGCCGATGCCGGCCAGTCACTGAACTGCCATGGAAATACTGGCCATCAAAGGATATATTAGCTTTCACTTCACAAAATAGTTTTAATTTTTGTCATTGTTTTCTGTTCAGATAAATTCTGGATGATGTTAATATGAAACACACACTTGATGCAACCTAAGCCTTTTAAAATAGCATTTGCTAATGTGTTTTGAAGGCTTCAGGAATATGATTATGTTCAGTTGAATATGGTCTATCACCTTGATTAAAAAAAAACTAGCTCATTAGAATAGTTGATTCACATCCAACTGCATCTTGCTTTTGGTGACAAGTCGCAAAATAAGTTTTAAAGTGATCGCCAGCATGTATAAGTTGTTTTGCAATCTTCAAAGAACTTGCGCATGCACAAATTAATATATAGTGCACACTTGACAGATAAATAATCTTTGCTAAGATTTTTTTTTTAATGCGCCAAACAAAAATTTTGTGAATCACTGTTAAATCACCCTGTATTAATCAATCCTCCGGCACCTTGCCCTCAGCATACGTCAGTGGACTACGACACTTGGAGGAGACACCAAGGAAAAAGGCCCCATAGAGGAAAACAATGATGCTGATCCTTGTTTGTAAATAACCAACTTTGAACAAAACGAAGGTACCGCACCTGGTTTGAAAACTAACCACCGTAGAAAACGAAGATACTGCCCTACATTCACCGCAGAAGAAAAGAAAGAAGCTGCTTCTCTTTTAAATACCCCCCTGAAGAAGGTGCCGAGCCGGCACCAAAACGATTGGGACCTTACGATTTAGGAAAATGAAAACAGCGCGCGTTGGGACCCTACGATCTTTTAGGGATTGGTTGGCGTTTGCCCTTTATTTATAACATTTAACCCTCAAGGCAGACGTCTGTCGAAATGTTCACCTTCAACACTGAAAACAGCGTTTCTCTTCAGTAAATATTGATGGAGTACCCGATTGAAATAGGAAATTAAATAAAACAGATTATTCGCAGATTCAAATTTAGAATCTAGAACTGGCAAGCTTTTCATAAAAAATGTGTCCGTGTAAAGGAAGAGGGATTTATTTGTTTTATATATATACGGAAACATGCGCGTGCCATAAACAATAGTAACAATAGAATCAATAAATAATAAAAATATATAGACTTTATCCTGCCGTATAAGGCAAGATATGTAAAATGCTGGCCATTTAAGGAGCTATATATAGCCATATATGGCAATAAATTTCACCATAACATGGTTATATCCGTCACCATACCTAACCATATATGGTGTCCTCTTGCCATATATACCCCTATATGCTCCCTTATCTGGCAGTATACTGCCTTATTTACGTTCTTATTCGAGTATATATAGCCGCATATAAAATATATCTGGTCCATATATGACATTTTTGTAAGGGTAAATGCTTCGCTATACAAACTTGTTTCTTGAGGGGACGAAGAGAGAGAGATAGTCCGCATAAGTTTCTGCAGACAGGCGGTCTCAAGACCTGGGGGTCTAATTAATCTGCTTACTTCCCCTACTCAAACCCGAAGCAAAGAGGCAGACACGGTGAGGTAGAGGTGCCTCTAAGAAGGAATTAATGAGCTGTAGGAAGGGTAGGATTACAGCGACTCCTTCGAGCTGCCGCCACAGGGAGCAACTACTCCCGTGCAAAGGCCGTAAGAGATCAGGCCTGTACACTCTAGCCCGCTATGGTCCTTTCAACTGCTGCATGAGGCAAGCGCTAGTTCATTAGCACACTTCGCTCCAAACCTAAACACGCCAGGAGAATAACGCGGAGGGTAAACTTGCGCCGCTGAACCCAGGAATCGTCGACTCCTACCACGCCGCCACCGGCTTCGGACTGGATCAGCATCGTACCGGAGTGCGAAATTTCTCGCCCACGTTGCAGGCACCACGCGTATCTTGGTGTAGTCTAACGCTCCACTGCCTTAATATCTAACAACAAATTACTCACTGTGAATTCGCACAAATATTGTGTTCTAAACAGAAAGAACAGACGTCATCGCGTTTTGAGGTCACGTGCGCCACGTCATGAACGCTTGCTAATCTCAGTACTACGCCTCTCCGCCGAGAGCTGGACCTTTCCAATCGTTGTGGCGAAAAAATAATATGGCGCACAACGACAAGTTTGATCTTCTCCGTAAAAATCATGGTGAAAGTTGTTGCCTTCTCGCACCTACAGCGCCAGGGTTGACAATCTGATATTGGGATTAATTCTCCTTTCACTGACGTAAACAGGAGCAACGTCGGGCTGCCAACTTTTACGTTTTTTGATTAAGAATGTAGCGACTTGAAGCGTACACCATGCTTTTCTTGAGCAGCAACAAACTAATCCAACTGATTGTTCGACGCCATCTTCTTTTCTCGCCGGAGCAATGAGACAATATGTAGGAAAGGAACATTTTGTTCTCGGCTCCTTGCAAAGTGCGGGGAGTAGCGATCGTCCTTGACGTGACCAATGTTATACAGAAACATGGGGACATATAATCCTCTACCTGGAGAAAATCTACGTCGTGTGAGCGCAGCAGAAGAGCGATTTGCAGACACGTGCCCGTCACTCTAAATCTTTATTGGATATAATTACCAATTAACGAGCCTCAAATATAATGACTTACCGTTACAAATTACTTTCGCTAAAAAGTAACGGATTAATTTGTTTGTTTCATTACAATATACTTTCACGTTACGTTTCCCGAACACTTATCAGAAAAACGTCAGGAACAACATTGATGTTTTCATAATAATAATAATAAATCTTTATTTAATATGTCCAAAATAACCACAGAAGTTTTCACTTTGATACACGCAATAAAAAAATGAAAACCAAGCGAACAAACATGGCCGATCAAAGGTCGAGATATAATAAAATTGACCAGCGGAAGAGATACATGGTAAGTACGTACGTTTAATGGTTGCGCTGTGGTATCATAACTTTTCACGGAAAACTGAAATGTCCCTGAAAATATCCAGGCTAGACACCGCGCTTATATTGAACTAAGTCTACGAACGAGACAATAGCAACAAACTACACATTGAATGAACGTAAAAAAAAGAGTAAAATGTCTAGTAACATGGTAAAGGAAGTGAAAATTAACACTGCCAAAAAGCAAGTCAGTGTCGAACACCTGATTCACAACGCTGTACAAGAAAACTAGGTCACCTTCCAGGCTTCAGCTTGACAAAGGTACGAGAGAAACGTTAATAAGAAGGAATTCATAATTATAATAAAAGCGACATTGGATGTGTCTATCATATACAATGCGTATCAGCCTTTTTTGAAGGGATTCAATGCTCAGCGTCTGCGTGCGAGATAGCGAAATTCAAATAATGGAACCGAATTCAAGCCTAGATCGTACACCCGCATAAAATAAACAAACCAAATATGCAGAGTTCATGAACTGGTTAGTCATACGAGAAATATTTCCCATAATGTTCGTTGCATTTCCGACAATAAAAGACACATGAGCTTTGAATGAAAGCATGCTATCAACTCGGATACCGAGATGCTTAACAACAGTCATTTGTTCGATTTGCGTTCCCCCTAAAACGTAGGTGAAAGGAATAACATCATGGCGCCGGCACAAAGAAAGAGCCTTAGTCATAAAAAGATTTAGAAGCAAGCTTTTCGCTGAACACCAGCGCAGTATGTTATTCGCGTCAGCTTTGAAGTAAGTTGCTATCAGCAAGAGAATTGGCACTCGTATAAATCTTGATATTTTCTGCGAACAGTATGTTTTCAGCCCTTTAGACATACGATGTTATATCGCTAACAAATATCAACAACAGAAGCGGCCCAAGTATAGACCCAAGTGGGGCACCTGAAGTTGAACGAAACATTTTCAAGTGGGTGCCAGAAATGCGAACATATTTTTCAAAAATGTTTTGCAACACTGCATTCTATTTTATGCAGCCGCATAATGATAGACGTTGTAAAAATAAAACACTGTATTTAAGAGGTAAATGTAGGCGCACTCAGTTCACCACTAAGCTGACAAGGCAGCGAAAGCTGCAACCAAACCAGCCATCCCGCTAGCTTACGGCTACCTCCACTAGGAGACTCGGAGGTAAGGAGGCGATCTACGAAAGTTCCAGTTTCAAATGGGGTTTCCGAGCGTGAGCGCAACGTCTCAAATCTGCGGTCCCGTGCCTGAAGCTTAGCTGCACTCTCAGCACGAATGAAGTATAGTTGCATGCCCTACTGAAAAATGCATGGGCGCGACCTTTCGTTTTAAGCTTTGGTCGAGCGGGTGGTTCCCCACTCATATTGATCCAGTTTCTGTATTATATTGATATTTTTAAAAAGTAACGAGTAATTAAAGTAATCCGTTACAATTATTTGTAACGATATTACATTACAAATTACTGCGGCAAAAAGGGACCTGTCGATTACAAAATTACTTGAAAAAGTAAGGGCACAATAAGTAATCCGTTACTTGTAACGGATTACTTTCCAAGTCTGGCAATACCTACGACAATTTGAAGTTTGACACTGTTGGTGTAAGAATGCGACGACCTCGAGCTTCCCAATTAATTTTGCACACGCCACCAGACTTGTCTTTCGACGCCATCTTCTTTCTTGCAGTAAAAATCAGGTTGTTTTTGTTCCCTCCGGACCTCGACGGTGCACCTTAAGCTACCGCCGGAAACCGAAAGGGGAGATCGTGGAAGATGTGGTCCGGATGCTGCTTGGAGTTGATGAAGACTTCTTGCTTCTTCTTCTTGTGGCCGTCGACGGAGACTCAATAGGCTTGAAGGAAAAGTTGTAATGAATACAACTGATAACAATAAACTTTACTCCAACAACAAAAAACAGTTAAACAAAAGAAAACGACACACTGCAACTAACTGCCGCGCACGGCTTACATAGTTAAGCAGTTACAAAGGCGGACGGACGCCTCGGTGTCAAGTGTCCTACCGGGCATGGTAAGGACGGCGGCTAAGCAGCAGAGCAGGGCCGGTCGCGCCCGACAGAAGTAACGCGGCGCACCGCGGGAGAGAACTGCTGGGCCACACGGGTCCGTTTAAACTCGACGCTCAAACGCTCGGTCAGGGCTTAAGACAGTGCGCCGGAATCCCGCCCTGTCCAAATAGGGTTTAATTCGAATCTCATTGGGCATGGGCCCCGACACCCTCTCGCCAATTACACCAGAGGCCATTGCTGTTGCCCAGGGGCCATTAAGATCGGGTCCTGCCGTTGAGTGTCTAAGCCCTGATCTGTTTATATTTCAAATAAAAATATTCACTGGCTCTCGTCCTCGGCGAGAACTGCCGACCCGTGCCTACCCGGAAACCATTTCACGGAGAATCCCACGGCCCCGGGTCCCCGCCGGCGTGTCCATACGAACCGCGCCTGGGGCCCTGTAAAGGACACCAAAGGCGCGCCGGGACCCGATGCAAGCACCTCGACGAGGTCGCCCGAGCCCGGGAGGCGGCCAAGGCTTTTGAAATGGGGCAACACCCGCTGACAGCAGCCCGACCCCGACGAAGTCACAACGGCCGCGCTGATTTGTGTGCCCGGTCCCCGGGTCAGGCATGAAAGAGGGAAGACCTTCTATCCATGATCCGCCGATGGGAAAGGCACAGCCTCGCCCGTGGTGGCAAAACTGTAGGTTTAGTACAATATCGGGCCATTACACCAATTCTGTAAAAAGAATGTCGCCTCTGCTGCGCACAGAGACGCGACCACCTCTATACTTGCCAACACAACGGGGCAATCCTCACCCCCCGGCGCACGACGGAAGTGAGCAAGCATCCGCCATTTGGCACACGTGACCTCGAAGCGTAATGACGTTTGCTTCTCTTTTCGAAAGAGATCTCCGTCGTGTGAATACACAACTGTAAGCTTCACCATGAGAGATACATGGCGGCGCGTGAAAGCCGGTTCTCGCATGCTGTGCTGCTTAAAACTAACTTCGATCTTCCGAAGATTTAGCGTGACATTTCCCCAAACATGCCGCATTTACACGTTGACATTGTTCAGAAAAACGTTGGCTTTCATTCTGGGCACGTTAAGTAGATAACTCGTCAGGCTGGGTTTTGTTCGGGGAGTCAAAAGTTCACCAAGCAATTTGACCAGTATAAAAAAGAGTTGCACAAAAAGTGCAAAAAACAAACGATCCATCTCGTGTCGGCGTTAAATTAAAGGAGCACTAAACTTTTCCAGGGCGCAAGCAAGTTTTCATTTAATACAAAAAAAAGTTAAGAAGTCCTTAATGAGTCATTATAATGACTCATTAAGGACTTCTTAACATTTTTATCTGTTTTAAATGAAAACTTGCTTGCGCCCTGGAGACGTTTAGTGCTCCTTTAATTTAACGCCGACACGAGATGGATTGTTGTTTTTTTTGCATTTGAACGGTATTAGCGCACACGTATGAAGAAGAGAGAAGAGACAGAAAAGAGCGCTTTTTCCTCTTCCTCTTCTTCTTCTCTCTTCTTCATACGTGTGCGCTAATACCGTTCAAATGTCTAACTACCAACTAGCCCAGTTATCAACCCTTTTACTTTTTTTTTGCACTTTTTGTGCAATTCTCTTTTATACTGGTCGAAATAGGCTGAGAGGGTATGAAGAAGGGCAGTAAAAAAAGTGTAAAATTTTGAGCTAGGCTTTTCCTAGCATCAATAATAACTTATTTGGCTCAAGTCGCCTGTTATCCGGCATAAGATTTTCAGCGGGGAATATTTATAAGCTTTTTTTTAACGTAATACGGCAATTTCAGGAGATATATATTTTATTATCGCAATGCCGGCACGGCTTTGAAGTGAAGTATTTAATTGACACACCAAAAATGTTCTAGGGACATTTTCAAAAAGAACGACAACGCAAACAGCAATCTTGGCGAATATTTTCTTTGTTTTGAAGTTGCTGGTTAATAAAGCGGCCAAGGCAAAAACTGACTTTCCTTCCACCTGTCGGAGGTCGCATGCGTGACCGCTCGCTCTACTTTCCCTCCTCGTACTACTGCACTAGAACACTTTTGTGGCACTGGATACTAGATTTTATGACGCTTAATAATAATAACCATAAAAATAAATATTATTATTATAATATTAATACTACAGATATTCAATCATTTCAATCATTTTATTGCAGCTTTCAATTCAATACATGTGAATGCGGGTCCGTCAAAAGCCAATAGCGGCTTGTGGGACTGGACCCGGCAGCGGCGTAAAATAACAGAAATATTATAAAGCACAGTCTAATACGCAAGATGATACAGTTCAAAACAACATTCCAGTTATTGGAGAAAATTAAACAATAATGGATCAAAACACATGCAGGATATTGTCACATAACCACCAATGAGAGAGAACCACAAAAGAAACCCGATGCCGAAGTTGCAGGTTATATCAAAACTGATGAAAAGTCATTGAAAGCATCAAGGAACTGTCTTACTTTAGCAATATAAAACAAAGTAAAACTAAATTCTGAATTTGTTTTTTTTAATATACAGAACAGACGAACGAAGGAAGCCGAAAAATGGGACGAGAAGATTTAAACTCATGACACAGGAAATATCGCTTTAGCATATTGTCCTTAAATCTTTTTGAACTGTCGCTTTGAATCAATATCTGAAAACAAATCTGATAAACTGTTAAACAGATCAGAGTCATAAAATCAGCGATGACGTTTTCCATACTTCGTATAAACACGCGGAATGACGAAACGTTCACCTTCCCTTAGATTGCGTTCTAGAACACGGGGTGTCTTAAAGGAACTTAACCAGTAATGTTTGCTAATTACACATCTTTTAAAGAGGACTGAAACACGAGGTAGACACAAAGACTCAAACAACCCATCACTTGGCGTGGACAGAGAGGTGTACGCTACTCCCTTCAGAATACTTTTTAAAATAGTCTCAATCTTGTCGTGCCAGAGCATAGAACAGTTGGCATAAACAGTAATTCCATAGCGCAATAATCCGTAAGCCAGCGAGTTGACTACCATCTTTCGAATTGGAAAAGGTAAAAACGTCGTAGTAGAATATAACAAGCATAAGACACTTCGCAATCTTTTGGCAATGTAGCTGAGATGAGAGTCCCAAGACAAATCACTATCAAAATAAATTCCTAGATACTTGATTGTTTGATTGAACTCAAGCGGAGTACATGTGCACAGCGCGCACTTCGACGAATGGAACACAAAAGGGATGACTGGGCATTTCCGCTTAAGGGTTTGTTGAAACGCATTAGTTTTGTTTTATGAATGTTTACTTTAATACAGTTTGCTTCAAACCAGTCTAAAACCCGAGTGGCATTGTCTCGTAATAAAGAAATTGCATTTGATAGATCACTATGACGTGATAGTAATAACGTATCGTTCGCGTACTGGTAGATTTCACATCCAGCAACACTTTTAGCGAGGTCATTCACGTATATATTGAACAATAATGGTGCTAAAACAGATCCTTGAGGTACTCCGGCTTTCAAAAGGACGCTAATACTACTAAGTGAAACATTGCGTACGACATGATAAAAAATCTTTAAGAATATGAAAAAATGGTCCCCTAAAACCATAGTCGTAAATTTGTTTCAGTAGTATTTTATGACTAATAGAGTCGAATGCTTTGGAGACGTCTAGAAAGAGTGCGCAGGCAAACTTATTTTTGTCGAGAGTTGTGTTTAATGTGTGCACCAGTTCCTCAAGGAGCGATTGGGTGCCACGCCCCGTGATAAAGCCATATTGAGATGGTTATTATGATGGATGGGATGGTGATTATGATAGTATTAATAATAATAATAAATTTGTTTACGCAGGATGTATTCAAGACACACTAGGCAGGATCGTCGAAGCCAGCAGGGGCTTGTAGGACTGAACCAAAGTAGCAGTGGGAAATAAGGTAATTTCGAAAAATATTAAAATAAAGCAGAAAAACACCACATGGTCTCTTCAGTTGTGAAAACTACACAAAAATGTCAGTCAGAAAGTTATTGTCAAAGTCAAGGAAAATAAATATACAGTACAAATATAAGCTATTTCATTAGTAGAAGGGAAAAAGAAGGTGTGGCAAAGTTCCAGTCGTATAGCACAATAACTTGATGATAGAAGGAGTCATAGACATGCACACACACGCACATACAAGCACACACAAGTACACAGACATTACTCCAATACACTACACAAATAATGTTGACTCGAAGGAAGATTCGTGTGAGGAAGCAACACCAATTATGACGAAACAAAAAAATGAGATATTGCAAGGCCTCTTCATCGATGGAGAGTGCGGAATGCCTAAGTTTTTTTTTTGGAAGTAATCTCTGAAAGGCTTGGTGGCAATAAGTTAAAATCTGAGGGACGTAGTCTGAACGCATATTTTTGCCGTAGCGGGTATAACATATAGAAGTGAGGAATCTTGAAGCCTTCCACAATTTTCGTGAGATGGGGCGTGGAGACTTAAAATTGTCCTTCCAGTTGTAATTGAGCACAACTGTCTCCAGAAATAGGGACTGAAAAGTTGGCATTGATAGTGTTTGAAAAAAATATTTAAATCCGAAGACCCGCGATTTGTACCACACGCTTCTCAATATTCCCCTCAAGACACGGTTGGTTTTCTTTTGACATAGTTTGGATCATGTACCAAAAATAGTTATGACATACCGCAAATGGGAGTAGGGGATTGAATAAGCAACGCGCTTGCGTAGAACGAAAGACATAAAGGCTTTGGTATTATAAAGGAGACAGGAAACACTTCGTAACTTAGCACACAGTTTCGTGAGATGCGAATTCCATGAAAGGTCGGAACCAAAATGTATTCTGAAATATCTAACAGTGTCGGAATATGGAACTTCATTACAATAACATGGAAAACAGTGGGATGTGTGGAGATAAAGAGGAATATTTATAGAAGCAACTTTTATAAGATTATGAAAGCAAACCAGCTTTGTTATAGTTATATTTACACCAATCAGATTCTAGTTAAACCAGTCCATCAGTGCGTTAGAACAGTGCTGAAGTATTTCTATTGCTTCCGTGTAGGAAAGGTGACATGTCAAGAAAAGAGTGTCATTGGTGTATTGGTAGCGACTACAATCGGAAAGAGCAGTAGACATATCATAAACGTAGATGTTGATGGTGAGAGGATGAAACCTTGAGGAACGCCAGCCTGTAAACAAACTTTGGCACTATGTACACATCGCGACAACGGCGCATTTTCACATTTTACTTATAAATAGCATTAGCGAGCAAGACATTTTATCGCTTATAATATAGAACTTTTTTATGTGGAGAGGGTGTGTTATGTACTGTAGTATGAACTGTGCTTAGAATAGAAGGGGAAGAGATCCTTTTGTTCAAGTTTGAAGGTGAATGGATGTTGCCTTATCGCGTCGAGCTGTAAAGGATGTCAACGTTCTTGCATTGTGTGATGAAGACTGTGCCGCTTGAACTGTATAGACTTTGTATTTTTGTGTTTTGTGTTGGTGGAGATGACCTTGAGATTGAGACTATATAAGGAGGTGGACTGAATAAACCGGTTAGCTGAGTTTGAGACGTCGTCCTGTCTATTTTCTGTCCCTTCCACATTTTGATGTTTCTTCTCTACCCCAGTCTCAGGTTAATTCAACATGGTTAATAATCACCAGCTCGCCTGCACCCTTACGATTTTTTTTATGATCATCCCAGAAGCAGGTTTGGTCCCCTTTTCTTATGGTCCAACATTGTCACCACCGGCAAACACGCTAATTTTCCAAGCCTTCGCGGTTTTGGATAAACTGGGACGTCGACTGGCAGAGTTAGAAGCGGATGTGGCATTCTGCGGCATCTGTCTTCGCAAAAACTTAGTGGATCCGGAGCACTTCAAACATCTGTATTCATCGAGTATTCCGTGGCACGCGAAGAAAAAGATCATCAAGGCCTACCGGAACGGAGCCACTAGGAGGATCCAGAACATCCGAGGTGCGTGTGACAGACTTTGAATACTCCTCCTGGGAGACAATTTCAAGCACTACCGTGAGTACCAGCAATGGAGCAGCTCCAGAAGGACTCTGTTTGACCGACTATGGAATGTGAAGCGAAGGCATGTCCAAGACAGTATCAAAAACTTGAAGTCTAATGGTAATGGGAGTCCAAAACGTGGTTTCGATCTGTTGTATGGTGTGAGCCCCGGCAGTCTGTTTCAATCCATGTGGCGAAGCTTTAACACCAAGGACGGAGGAAATTTTAGCTAAAGGACCGAAGTGTTTTCTGAATTTGAAGCCTTCGAGGATTGACGTGTTGTCTTCCATTCATACAATAGCCAGTATGGTTAACCCAGAAGAAAATGTCGCTTTTATAGATCATGCAATCAGTAGGATGGAAAAAGTAATAGATGTAACGTACCCAAAGGACAAAAGTAATTTCAAAGAAGTCAATGCGGTCAAGAGGGAAATGCCAACGAAGTCCTTAAAGTTGTTAGAAACAGATAAGTCCGGACGGTTTGCAGTCTTACCTATGCCAGTATTCAATAAAGAAACAGAAACGGCAATGGATACCTTGTTTTCGGAATGGGTAGGAACATTGGAAAATTGAAAAGAAACATTTGTGTAATACTGAATGACGATGAATTGAAGGATGTAGCAAAATGTATCACAAGTGAAATGATATCAACACTGGGCATCAAGTTTTTCCTAAAAGACCATAAGCCTGAAATGCCCCTTCGTGCGGTCATCAATGAGAGTGGGACATGGCAGAAAGTGGTATCAAAGATTCTACAAAAGGGGTTGGGTTATGCATGCTTAGAAAATTCATTATCACTTCGAAATTCAAATGAACTTTTGACAGTTTGGAGACTCATCATGGGAAGGCGTTGTTTAGTGTTATCGATGAACATTAAGGACATGTATTATTCCCTAGAAAATACCCGGTTAATGCAGAGAGTGAGGAAGGCCTTGGAGCGGAATCTCGTTAACTTCCAATCGGGCTCAGGTGTATCGGTAGAAAGTTTCTTAACAATTTTGGAGTTTTATCTGAAGTCAACGGTAGTGGAGTACGAAGGAAGAAAGTATATACAAAAAGGAGGTGTGTGTATAGGGTCATCAGTCGAACCGATTTTAGCAGAAGTTTACTGGAACTCTTTGGATCGTGCAGTGCACGGTAATCTACAGGGGTTGTCCCCGGGCACGACAATAGTGAGAAGGTATGTAGATGACATCTTAATATGCACGTTTACGGAATGTCTAACAGAAACCATAGAAGGTGTGATAAGGTCAACGGCTCCAGAATATAAGTTTACAGTGGAAAAACCGGAGGATGATGTTCAGCAGTTTCTCGATTTACGTATTCACGTGAATCGAGGGTTATGTTGGGAATAGGGTAAAGATAAATCGAAACCGGTCTTGCCAAGAATGAGTTGCCATTCGAAGACCGTAAAGGCGGGGATTGTAAAGTCATTGGTCAGGAACGCGTTAGAAAGGTCATGTGTCCATCATATCCCAGGCAGCACACTTGCTTGGGCTAGCTGGAGCCAGGATTGGGCCTTGGCCGTAGTAGACCGGACCGGGACGGCCCAGGGAATTCGGTGAACTGCCTGCCTGGCGTCTCACCGTATTTCCCGGGCACCGGTATGCCACGGAACTGCCAGGGAAGGGATTTCCTTGGCGTTCCTTGTATTTTGTTGGTCCGAGCCGACCAGTGTAGACAAGCGGCCGCCAACACTGGCGCTTCAGTGTGTTCATTGGCCCCAGGATTCTACGGAACTGCCAGGGAAGTGATTTCCTTGGCGTTCCTTGTATTTTGTTGGTCCGAGCCGACCAGGGTAGACAGGCGGCCACCAACATTGAAGTCTTAGTGGCGCTTCAGTGTGTTCATTGGCCCCGGGATTTCATGTAACTGCCTGGGAAGTGATTTTCTTGGCGTTCCTTGTATTGTCTTGGTCCGAGCCGACCAGGGTAGACAGGCGGCTACCAACATTTAAGGATTTTGTGGCGCTTCACTGTATTCACAGGCCCCAGGATTCCAGGAAACTGCGGTTGAGTGGTTTCGGGTATCGTTTATTTTTGGAAGATTCAGCGCGCCAAGGAACGACGGATAATTACCGTCGTTCATTTTTTTTTGGCAGTAGCTTGCCTTTTATCGGACCTACTTGATACGGCCACTTATACTTACATGAACTTAAAATGTGTTTTCACCTTGCGCTTAAATTCATTTAATTTCATTCATTATCACATAGCCCGTGACATAACTTCGTCCACGAGTTTCTGCACTTAGACCTTTGGCCAGGACCCGTTTCCTCCTTTTTAAGAATATTGCGCTTGTCAGCGTGACGCGATTGTCGAGCTTTATTGACACGGCCGTGCCGACACTACATCGCAACCGCAAGCAGGGTCCGTAAAACAGCACCATGTCTGATTTCACAAAAACGCCAAAAACAAGAAACTGTTGCACTGCATGTGTAAATTAGAAAAGACAATAGAACGCATTTAATCAGATTCCAGAGGCCGGTGTTTATTTCAGAGCGAAGTAACTAATCGCAAATCAGTCGGCGCTTTAAGAAAAGTAACGTGAAACACGTGTTGCTCAACCACATCTGCATACCTTGCAGCGGCGTTGAACACGCGTGTTCAATTATCCCGTTCGCTAAGAGACAGAACCCGCGTTTTTTTCAGACTGAAAAGAATGACCAACTTTAAATAAATAACAAATATCAGTTTCACATGCTACGTAATTGCAGCCTGGTGGTGCGTTTTATTCGCGAAAGCGAACTTGCCTTAGAAGCTTCAAGCAAAAAATGGTTTCTAAAACCGACACGTGCTAAGCCTTTATCTGTCAAATGAAACGCGACACGCGAAACTTCGACACGAGAAAGGCTTAGATGTTGGCATGGTCATAGAAAGTCTCAATTGTATATCTAACTTCAAGAAGAGGCAAGACTGCTCTAGCTGCACCTACGTCAAAACTTAGTGTCGCAGTATGAGAAACTGATTTTTAGTATTTATAAAAGTGGGAACGATCCATCTGACTCACCTGACACCGGCGCCACACGTGGAATGCGTCTGAACAACAAAGTTACGAAAGCCTTGGCCACGCGTCGCGTAAAGCAAAAACGTTTTCTGACCAGGTGGCGCTAGTGATCACGTACATAAAAAAGAAGTTTATTCCACGGAGCATCGCATTCAATGATCAGTGATCGCATTAATGCCACTGATGCGTAAAACGTAAGGAATCTAAACAAAATAAGGGATACCGCGAATTTAAATAATTATTTATATTTTTATTTTCGTCTCAAAATTAAGCAAGCCGGATTTTAATCCGCGTTTGGATAGGTTCCACGCAGACTCATGCTTATCAGAATTTGTAAATACGAAATAGGCTTAGCGTAGGCGGTCAATTAAAGCATAGATCTACCCTGCCATCTATTACACAACAGAAAATGTGTGGCAATAATTCCTTTGTTCTATGACTCTTTATTCTCTCTTTTACCATAAATAGCGCGAAGGAGAGCTCGTGAGGTGTCAACATCGACCTCACATTGATTTCGCTCGGCACTGATCGTGAAACGATGTGTAGGACATGTGGCGCACGTTTCGACGGTGCACGCGTCGACGTATTCAGAACTCATTTGTTCTGTGTTGTCAAGGTTAGCGTAACTTCTGCAGGGCTCCAACTTTGTCAAAGCTGGGGTGAGCGCGTGCAAATGAGAGGCACCACGAGGCTTTGTGGGCGTGCTCTTGTTCTTAGTTTTCTGAATACGCTGATCGCGTGCGCTGAGAACAGCCTGTAGCTGTGGCTCCGGAGAACAATTGGGTTGTGTGTATTTTTATAGAGCCTAGAATTTGGTCTGCCTCAACGGCCGACGAGTCTCCCAGCTGTAGATGAGAATTTAGCCAGTGCAGTACAACCGCTAGCGCGGGGTCTTTAACGTGCATCACGTAGTAGTGATACACGACCGCACGCCGCGCGCGGTGTCTTTAACGTGCATCACGTAGTAGTGATACACGACCGCACGCCGCGATGTTCATCCAGATCGAAACGAGAAGGGGTGCGGATTGAACCCAGGGTCGCAGGTTTCTTTTGCACGAGCTTTCGCTCCGCGTGCTCCGAGCTGGTGTGCTCTATCCCACTCGGCCGCCGATCCCCCCTATGGCTCCGGAGGGAACCATGTCTTCTGTTCAGACACGCACAGCAAGTTAGCAACTGGATTACACCGCTGTATGAACTGCGAGCTGTAGTGATTTGGAAGGTCCACGAAAAAAAACAAAAACCGCCATACTCGGTGATAGGTTAAAAGTAAACGCTGGGGAGGGGGTCGCCTCCTCTCGAGCGTTCGCTCTGCAAAAGGGAAAAGAGATGGGAGGAGCTTTCACTACCTGTAACCGACTATAATTAACGCACTTCATCTTAAAACTGAGAGCCATGCTCAGCAAATCCCACGAAGTACGAAATGCACGCTTCTTTCGATTTGTGTGTATGTTTATGAGGCAAAAAAACGTAGTGCTTCTTTTTCTCTTTTGCACATTTAGCGACTCAGCCAGGAATATTTTCTAGGGGAGGGGGGGGGGGGGGGGGGGACCCTGAAAGCTTTTCCCGCCACCCCTCTACCTACGTCACTGGTGCATTGTCGGCTGTACGGGATTTTGAAAATCTCAAAACAGCCTGTTTTACTGAGCCGCAAAACACGGCCTGTAATTCAAACCCCCAAAAAATAAATAATAAAAAAAAACTATATTTCTTTGACAAAAAATAAAAACTGACACGAAATATCCACTGATTGATATAGCAATTGCATGTCTTCACAAATAGAAAAATCAAGTTGAATTAAGATGTCGAACACCGTGTTTGAGGGACGAGATGGACATAAGTTTATGTAGATTTCAATCAGCCAACGAAGGTTGTCACGGAACGTATATAGCAGGAGAAGCTGGGACATTATGTTTGCTCGCCCCAAAAATTGACTTCATACTGCATACAGAACACGATAACTCCAGTAATGACCCCGGTAGTGACACCGGCCGCCGAAATATAAACTGTAATAGAGTGGGGTTGAAACCGAAACTATATGTACGGTGGAAAAGCGCCGAAAAATACAAGAACAGAGAGAAAGACATCAGGACAGGGCACACTCTCAACTAAAGTTTATTTGAAAAGTACACACATATACCCGGCAGGCATACTAATCGCCACTCATCTTAGACCAGCGCCCATTTCAAAACTTATATTCAGTCGTATTTCAATCCATTGCTTCGTTCCAATCCGAAGCCACAAGCAGCTTCCGGATTCTTGTCCGTCCCTGCCGTCCGTGCCAAGGGCGTGCAGACAAAGACCTGTCTCAACGTGCTTGGGTAAAGTGGTACTTTAGGTAAGTTTTGCCGATTTCATATTCATAACGCATGCCCGAAGAGTTTCTACATATGCTGGATGATCTTCCGAACACCGTAGCTCACGTTGCCACCGTATTTCGGATTATATTGAACTATTTTCGACGCTTGAGCGGTCTCCGCGATTTCGTGTCGCTGGCCCGAGGCGGCGTCGCGTCACAGTTCTGAGGAATTTTGGCTGGCTTTAGGCAAACGATCACAATCATTTGTGGACGCTGTTCGTTGAAACCTTGCGTAAATGCTAGCCGCTATCTTGAGAATTCCGTGAATGTTCTTCGATACCGGAGCACTGCAGGGACGCTGATCCGATTGTTTCGAAAGTTCGCGTTGCTGTCGGCCACGTGAAACTGATCTGTGCTGTCAAACGCTTAGATACGGATCTTAGAACAAACGCCTTGGATGTGTTCGGGAGGAAGACACGCGTGAACATAGATGGTTTTTACTTTCACGTGTCGGGTTTTGCGCCGCGTCCAGCGGAATGGGTGCCGGTGCTGTGTAGCGCGGCGCTGGCGTTTTGCGGGTTGTGGCGGGTTGCGGCGGGTTGATAGAACACGCTCCTAGCTGGGCGTCGTAGCGCTTGCGTACGGCGTTTGCCCCGCGCCGGCCTGCTGTGCGTGTCGTCGGTGTTGAGGCGCGCGGGCCTAGAGTTGCTTAAAAGTGTTGACAGGACCCTGGTAATCTCATCGTGTCCGTTGTTTTTTCCCTTACGGGCCCCTGTATATGTGTCTAGCCTTGCGAGCCACCCGGAGTACTACTACTGTCGCTAATAAAGATTATTATTCTTTGCCTTAGTGGCGTTTTAATTTACCCCGGTCATATTCGTGGATGTAGAACCCGCTGGTGCACACGTAGTTTACATGGCTGAGGAAAGAGGTTGAATGATTTGATTTAAATGCTCTGATCTGGTATAGAATGTGTTGTGACTTTTAAATACTTGAGGTTCTGGTAAAGCTGAAGGGAGTCTCTTAAAACATTTTTGCAACCATGGTCAAGACCCAATGCTCAGTACAATTTTAGTCTAAAGGCTGGTCCACACTTTTGCCACTGACTATGACTGAGTCCGACAAAACCAGTCTTTAAGCCCCTTGTGACGGCTTATGACCGGGCTGCACAGCAGCAATGGCAGTCGTAAGCAACTTAAAACCCTGTTTTGTTTAACTTGGTCATAGTTGCAACAGTGTGAACCAGCTTTAACACCTCTTAGGTTCATGTAACTAACAGTAGCTTCAGGATAAACTTGCACATTGTACTACCCAGTGGCGTCACGAGGGTCAGCGGCACCCGGGGCGGTAACCCGCCTCGACACCCCCCCCCCCCCCCCCCCCCGCTCTCGCGTGGCCCGCCGCGACACCCCCTGAGCCCTGCACCCGGGGCGGTCCGCCCCCCCCCCGCCCCCTCCGCCCCCCCCTTGCGACGCCACTGGTACTACCCCAAAGTATTTCGATCACATCCTCGGTTTTGATTCTTGATCTGTATCCCAGCACTACGTAACGTCAATAGGCTTGTTGATTGCTGTGCATGTGACTATCATGCAAGCTGCAATATTTCTACGTGGTGTTTAATTTGTTTTTAAGGTTCCCGGGATTTCTTAAGGTACCAGTAGGTATCTAAGCTCCACATGCACGTTGTTTTCAATACAATTACTTCATGCAGAAACTCAGTTTCATAATTTGGTTGAGTTTAATGGTGGTGCCATCATGGGTTTTGCACTGTCGACGACAAGAGAAGCGTAATGTTGGCACTTGTTCTTTTGTTGATCTGTAAAGCAAGTTCTGGTTTCTTTGTTGTTCCAGAATGTCTGTCGGAGTCTTATTCATGGTGTTGCAGGACCATGTCACAGACAGTAATAAACTGTCTGTGACAGTTTATTACGCGGGAAGTCAAAACCTTTGTGTTCGAAATGAATTAATTGAATTGAACTGGTTATCTTAACAAAATTGTTTAACAATTAAAATACTGTAGTCATTGCCCTAATTAAGCACAGTATAAAATTTCTTGGCTTCATAAATAAACCGATCAGGGGAATGTTCATATAGTAGAAACGATTAAGGACGTCGAACAGATTTAGGTGTGATATTGTAAACAAACAAATTGCCTGATTTTGACGTAGCATTATTTCATGCATAAAACAAAAAAAAAGAATTACAATTAACCATTTGTTTCCTATCTTGTCCACCATTTCACCAATATAATCAAAAGCCACTGTTTTAGATCTGTTATAAATACAAAACACGATGCTTTCAGGAAACACACGTGGTTGTTTACACTGAGTATTTTGTCACCTTACTTGAGATCCTAAATGCGCAATCATATATATATACTTACATTGTGCTTCCTATTGCGAATGTTCCGCCACTATTAGTAAGCAGACCTGAGTTCTCATAAGTTATTGACCTTTGAACCCTTGCGCTGTCTTGAGTCATATGTGCGTTCAATGTGCGTGAGCGCTAACGCTGATTCATGTGTTCATATAGCCTCTTCACACGTTTACCCGGCACGCCGACGGTAAAAATAGTCAAGACTTGTTAGAAAATTAACTGCGGAAGTTGTTCACATAATCATGTAATGCAATTACGCGGTAAATATATAAGTATCGGACGACACTTTACAGGGTGAGCTAAGAAACGCGGTGAAGCGCGACGAAAAACACAAATTCAACGCATCTGCCAAGGCGCGGAGTAGCGCGGAGGGGAGAGCGAAGCGACGAGTTGAAGCAACCTAATGGCGGCCGCATCACGTGATTCCAAGATGGCAGCGCCCATGCGACGGAGGGTGAAAAGGTCTATAGAAGCTGCCGTTGAGCTGCCAGTCCGGATAGCAGCAATCAACTCAGCAAGGGCCTGCAGGGGTATCAGCCCTACCCGTTTCTCTTCTGCCATTCGAGCTGGTATGTATGACATGCTCTGCAGGTATGTATAACATTTTGTTTTTCTAAACAAACGATACCACCACATACTGTAAAATACCAAACAAGCGCCCACTCTAAATTGGAGATAATCATGGAGAGGTGGGGGATGGGTGCTTGGTAGGTACGTTAGCGATGGTGTACATGGTCAGGTGGTCCCTTGCTTGGTCCGACCACGAAATTACGAATAGCTGCCGTTTGCAGAGCTAGTTGACTGCGCGAACACGTAAAAACAAAGCGTCTGTTTTTTTTGTTTTTTTTTTCTCTACGAAGAAGCATCTAAATAAGTGCTCGATTATGCATTCGCTCGTCTTTGTTACTATAGCCTACAATTTACTCTTCTGAGTTAGAACAAATAAGCAATTTATCTTTTCTTTGGCACAACTTTCTGTGGCAATGAAAAGAAAGCTAGGGAGGGGGAACAAAAGAGCAACCCATCTTTTCTTGGGCACAGCTTTTTGTGGCAATGAAATGGCATGTTTTTAAACGTAAGCCAACGCTTTCGCTGAAGCACTCGGACAAACTTACCGTAAAACACCCGGCAAGCACCACTCAAAATTTTGAAATAAATGCGAGAAGATGGGGGATGGGCGCTTGTCCGGTCATCAATTTTACAAATAAATGTGCTGCACATATTTCCTCAGATCTTACAAATTTGGCAATGGGCACTTAATGTAAACTGTGCGGATGCGCGGTCTTCACGGTACAAGTTACATTTTACCGTACACAAGTGCCGAAAAAATGGACAGGGACAAGTAGTTGACGTAAACACTGGCGAACTCGCAACTGACATTTAATGAAAGACAATCTCTTATATAGCCGTGAGAAACGTCGGTCATTACTACAACCGGTGTAGCCCTCTATCAAAAAGTTAATATTATTTTGCCGGTAAGGTTATGGATGTGTCACTTGTATACGTGGTGCCTTTGGCTTTAATCTTAAGCACCTCGTATAGCTCTCTAGATACTTTATCTGGGTATCTGGCCAAACATTTGGTGTCGTCAAATGACTGAGAGCAAAGGAAACGGCTGCAGTGCCTGTCCAGATGCCCTGATGGGGGTTGCTCGTGTTGCCGCGTCATGTTCGCATACGCGATCGTTAAAACATCTGCCTGTCTTACCAGTGTAATCAGAACCATATGACATTGGGATTTTGTACACAACTCCGGTCATGCATTTTGTGCATTTCTTGGGGTGATTTGTTTTGCATTTGTGTTTTGCAAGAGCAAAGTTAGTGGCTGTGGCGGCCACCCCTGCTTGCTAACCAACCGGTATACGGAAACAACTGGGAGTCCCGCTTACCACTGTCCCACTTGTCTTGCATT